>CAUYON010081099.1:0-35875 GCA_963573935.1 Arctocebus calabarensis
GTGCCTGTTGTCCCAGCTACTTGGGAGGCTGAGGCAAGAGGATCCCTTGAACTCAAGAGTTTGAGGTTGCTGTGAGCTAAGATGCCACAGCACTCTCCCTAGAGTGACAAAGTGAGACTCTGTCTCCAGAAAAAAAAAAAAAAAAAAAAAAAACACTATGTGCAGAAGAGCAAGTCAACAGGGTTAATGCGGTGGGAGTGGGAAGGAGGAGTTGGGTTAGTTGATACTTACTGGGTATGATGCACACTTCTGGGGTAGTGGCACACTGGCAAAGTTACAAAAGCAAATTATATTACAAAAATGTGTGCATTTCTATAATACTCTGAATGAAAAGTAAATGAATAAATAAATAAATAAAGCTGAGAAAGTATGTTTATAGAAGGCTTATAAGAAATACTAAAATAAAATCTTCAGGCTGAAAGCAACTGACACCAGATTGTAATCTGAAGGCACACAAAGCATACCAGTGAAAGTAACTGTGTAATTATAAAAGACACAATCAAATGCATGTTTTTTCTTCCCTGGGGCATAATTTAAAGAGTGATTGCATAAAAATATGTATTTTATATATATATATATGGAGAGAGAGACCATATAAGAATACCACATAAACTATATCATGTGGAAGTGTAATATATGTAATCTATAATTTAATAAAGCTAATATATGTGTAATGTAAGGGAAATAGTGAGAGTAAAGCTGTAATATACTAAGAAAATGCCTACAAGTGGTGAAATAACAATTATAATGATGTCTTTGTAACATGTAATACAATGTATATGTAATACAAGGTGTATTTAATACATACAATACCACAAAAATGGGGAAAAGAACTAAAGCTATATATTACTGGAATTGAGTTAATTTAAATAGGGGTCTGATTTTGATAATTTTAAGATATATAGAATCAACTCTAAATCAACCACTAAAAATTAACTCAAAATATAGTGAAAAAATCATTAAAGAAAATTAGCATGCTACATTAAAAACTTTCACTTTAAGTAAAAGAAAGCAGTAAAGAGAAACTAAAGAACAAAAAAGATAGACATATAGAGGACAAAAAGTAAAATGGAAGCTGTAAATCCATATGTATCAACATTGACATCAAATATGAGTTAAACAGTCTCAGCCAAAGACACAGATTCTCAGATTAGATTTTTATAAAAAGATCAGGTATGTGATTGTTGTCACAGAAGACACAGTTTAGACTCAAAGATACCATTAGATTTACAGTAAAATGGTGGAAATGTTGTATATTGTAAAGAGTGACCACAAGGAACCTAGAATGGCTATATCAGTTTATATAAAATAAATGTTAAAACAGAAAATATTACTAGAAATAGTAAGGAACCAACCCCCTAAGAAGATGAGATTATAAACACAAATTGACAAATGCTTAGCTAGCCTGACTAAGAAAAAAAAGAGGATTCAAATTTTAAAATTCACAAATTAGAAAAAGAGCATTATTACTGAACTTACAGAAATAAAAATGATTTTAAAGGATACTATGAACAATTATACACCAAGTTAGATAATGTAGGTGAAATGGGCAAATTTCTAAAAATATACAAATAAACTGACTCAAGAATAACTAAATAGTCTGGATAGCACTATGTCAAGCTATGAAATGAATTAGTATTCGAAAACCTACCTATTTAAAAAAAGGCTCTGATGACTTTACCAAGGAATTCTACCAAACCTTTAAAGAATTACTAGCAATTACTCCCAAACTCTTCAAAAAGACAAAGTAAGAGAGAAGATTCACAATCCATTTCACGAGGGGAGTTTTGCTTTAATACAAAAATCAGTTCAAAAAATTGCACGAAAATTATAGACCAATATCTTTATGAATATGGACAAAAAAAATCCCTGACAAGACCTTAGTAAATTAAATCCTGAAATATGTAAAGAGAATGATATGCCTTCATCAAGTGGAATATATTCCAGAAAGGCAAATTTAGTTTAACATCCAATATTAAATTAATATAACACACCGTATGAATAGAATAAAAAACAAAAAATATTTGATCATCTCAATACTTTCTACACTTGATCTTAGCCAAAAGGCCAAGAAGCGATCATCTCAATACATTCTAAAATAGTAATTTACAAAATTCAAAGCCCTTTCATGATTTACAAAAAAGGAGAAGTAAGGCAAATGAGACTCATAATAGAAGGGAATTTCTTCAACATGGTAAAGGTCATCTAGGAAACCCCACATTTAACATCACACTTAACGGTGAATAAGTACATAAAGACAGTACATTTTCCTCCTCAGATCAGGAACAAGACAAAGTTATTTGCTTTCAACATTGCTATTCAGCATAGTACTAGTTGTTCTAAACAGGCCAATTTAGAAAAAAAAAGAAATAAAAGACATCAATATTACAAGGGAAGAGATAAAACTATTACTATTTGCAGATGACATGACTTTGTATATTAAAAAGTTCTAGGAATTCCACTAAAACCTATTAGCACTAATAAATGAATTCATTAAAGTTACAGAATTCAAGATCAATATACAAAAAATTATTGCGTTTGTATAGAATTACAAGAACAGTCTAAAACTGGAAATTAAAAATGCAATTCCACTCATAATTACATTGAAAAGAATAAAATATCTAGGAATAAATTCAATAAAAGAAGCATCTCTGAAGACAATGAAACATTATTCAAAGAAATTAAGGAGGAGCTAAATGAATGGGAAAAGTCCTCTATTTATAAAGGGAAGGTCTTAACATTGTTAAAATGGCAATACTTCCTAACTGATCTAGAGATTCAATGCATTTCCTCTCAGAATCCCTTTATTTTTAAATTGATATCACAGTTCTAAAACTCAAATTAAATAGCAAAGTACCTCAAAATATTTTTATGATATACAGCCAAATGTCACTAGGATAGAATTGAGCATCCCGACATAAGGGTGGCTAGTTTAATAAATGGAGAGAAGAGTCATCAATTAATGGTATTGGAACAACTAAATATTCAACTACAAAAGAATAAAGTTGAACTCCTATCTCCCTTCCTATACAAATAGTAACTCAATATGGATCAAAGTGTTAAATGTAAGAACAAAAGCATAAAATTCTTAAAAGATAAGACAGGAATAAATCTTTATGACCTCAGTTTTGTCAATAGATTTTTGGTTTTTTAGATATGACACCAAAAGTATGAATAAATAAATTGGATTCAATTAAAATTGAAGCTTTTGTTTTTCAAAGAACACAAAATGAAAGATCTACCCATGAATGGAAAAATATGTCTACAAATCACATTTCTGTTAAGGGTATTGTATCTAGAATATTAATGCAGAAAAGAGAATGTACAAAGACTAGAATTGAGCTAAGATTTCCTTGTGTCTAGAATACTTTCTATCAAAATTAAAAAGATAAATAATACCACTAAAAATGGGCTAAAGATCTGAACAGACATTCCTCCAATAAGCACAGAACGGCGCTTCACAGCTAACTCATAAGGGAAATGCAATGCACGCCACAGAGAGCTAGCACTTCATAGACACTAGGATCGCAAGAATCCAAAGTCAGATAACAGAAAGCGTCGGTGAGTATGTGAAGAAATTGAACTCTCACGTACTGCTGATATGAACGTGAAATGGTGCAGCTGCTTTAGAAGACAATCTGACAGTTCCTCAAATAGTTAAACGTAAGAGTTACCGCATACCCCAGCAATTCCTTTCCTATATATCTGAGATAAGTGAAAACTTATGTCCACACCAAAATATGTACACAAATGTATGTGGCATTATTATTCAGGATAGTCAAATGTCCATTAACATATGCACGGACAAATAATACATGGTATGTCTGTACAATGGGATGTAATTCAACTGTAAATAGGAATTCAAATGTAAATATGAATGAATGACTCATTCATGCTAGAAGCAGATGAACTCCAGTCACAAAGAGCCTCATATATGATGCCATTCACATCAAAGTCCGCAATGTGAAAATCTATAGACATCAGGTTGATCAGTGGTTGTTTAGTGCTGGGGAGGATGGGGTTAGGAAGGTGATTAAAATGTTCTAAAGTAGTCGTACGTGTTTGGGAATGTACTAAAAAGCATTCCATTATGCCTTACCTTGATGAATTTTAAGGATTGTGAATAAAGCTGTTAAAAAAAAAAGTCTGGACCTTAGGTGACAGGAATGCTACTGAAACAAAATTTAATTCCTGTATGTATGGTAGTACTAGGGGCAGGTTAAGAAAGTGACTAGTTCTTTAAGGGTAAGTAGGCATCTTGTTTAATCTCTTTTGCTCATTTCTAGACGTTGTATATTTCCCTGCCACACATTTGAGCGTTGGTGATATATTTTTATCTGTATTATTATACATCAGCCACTGATGTACAATATTGGTAGGAATTAAATTCAAAATGTAAAATATACAGACAAATAATTTACCTAGATTTCTCTTCCTTATTTGTTAAATATAATTACTTTTAATCCTTATTTGTTAAATATAATTACTTTTAAGGATAGAATAAATGTTTCACTGTTTGACTTCAAGCCTTTGAAGATTTGCTGTTTACCTTAACAAGTCTTTCACGGTAGAGTCCCCTATGTTATTAGACAACCAAAAAAAAAAAACCTTACATTATTAAGAACTGAGTATTTGTGATGTTTTAAAAGTTCACAATCCTCACCCCTCTCTTTTATACCAATAATTTGAGTCAGATATCCACTCTAAGTGATGCGTGATAATGTAGCACCCCACTGCGTGGGGTAACCAGAAACCTCAGATAACCGGTCCTGGGAAATCAGGATGCTGGCCATATTTTTGAACAATCTTTTTTTCTATCTCCTTTGAGTTGACAGTCTTTACTCAAATGGAGAGTTACATATTAGAAGTTATTATACCTTTTACTTCAACTTGTTAATATGTTGTTTAGGATACAGGATATTGCATCCTCATTTATAAGTGAATTATGTTTGTAATTTTCCATTTGTAATACTATATTTTTTCCAATTTTAATATCTGGTGTGTCCAGATTAAGTACAATGACTTTGAAGTATTTCTTCTTTTTCCGTTGTCTATAATATTTGGCATGATCTGCTTTTTGGAATTATCTTTTATTTTTATTTATAAATATTAGTTGTCTATTTTTTGAGACTTTGGGAACAAAAATAATAAGAAGAAGTTAATTGATGACTCCATACTGAACCTCAGAGTCAAAGCATTCTATAATAGACATACTCTTATTTGACAATGCGAATGTTACTTTCTTTGCATTACTATTATTATTATTGCTTAATATTTCATTGCAGCAATCATCTGATTTCTTTTCTGAATGTATTTATTTTTGTTCTTTACAAGGTTTTTGTTACTAGTCCTTACCTTAAACATTGTACTTGTTGTTAAATTTTAGGCCTTTTTAACTTTGTGAAGGCAAAAAGTGGAAACCTAATGAACACATGAATATGTAAAAATTTTTAAAAAAAGAAGTTATTATACCTTTCACAACAGAGAAGGCCACCAGACTACTGGTCACTAGTTGAGAAGTAACTATCATTTATCCGCTGCTTAGTCATCTAGATGAATTTAGTTCTTGAACGAATTAATGTGAAATTGCCTTTCTGTAGGATGTTGGGGATACAAAAACAAATATACAAAGTCCCTGTCCTCCAGGAGCTCACAGTCTAATGGCCAAAAGCAGAGAGATACGGGGATAGGGAAGAACTATGGACGTGCTTTCTGTGCTTTATGCTAGAGCTGATAGTGAGGTCAGTATGACTTCAGGAAGGAAGAGATTGGAGCTAAATCTTAAAGGCCTGAGGATGTGTTCTTCTGGTGACAGAGTAGGAGTCTACAGGTAGCTGTAGATGTGCTTTTGGAGGGAGGCAGGTGTAGATCTAACCATTGGAAGGAATGGCCTGTCCAAAGTAGCCCCTTGTAAGTATCATTCCCAGACAAACAAGAACTAGCTCCTGCTCCAGGGAATTATGCAAATAGATAACAGTACATTAACTCCTGACTTCTACATTCACAAGGCTCACAGGTAATCACATAACCTCTTTGGTTTTTGGCAACATGATAGGACTTTAACTTCTTCATCAAAAGACCACTTCTTATGCACGGACCCCACATCATCCTCAGAACTGGGAAAGAGCATAAGAGAAACCAGTCCCCTGAACCCCGCCTTTCCCAAGGGGACTGCCTACCTGAGGCGAAGTGGGAAACTGGCCCGCTGCCCCAGCAAAGCTCACCAAGAACAAGCCTACTCAATTTGGCTGACACAAAGTGGGCAAACACATTTTGGAACATATAAATGTCCCCTACCTTGGATACTCCTAGCTTCAGAGTAGAATTCTCAAGAAGTTTGAAATTAAGCCAGTTAAAGTGAGTGTCTGCAAGTTCTTCTTGGCATAAAAAGCAGATTCCTATACAGGCATTGGGTGTCTTCTCTCCCAATCACCTTGTACATTAAAGAAACAACACCTTCCATTCCTCTGCTCCCTCACAATACAGGAAGCTATGTGACATCCGTCAGCTCATAGGCTCATTCTCGGCACAGGAGCTTCTTGACTAAGACAGCATTTGCTATGTTCACCATCACACAGCCTGAAGTCACATAACCTAAACCAGAGGACAACGTTTTAACTGCAGTCTTGAGTTCCTAATGTAGAGTGACCATTTTGTGGTTTTGTTTTTCTCAGATGACAAAAAGTCTAGCTGAGCAGTTCAGGGTTGCTACAGCTACTCAGTAATACCGGAAAGAACTTAAGTTCTTTTTTTGTTTATCTGTTCCATCTACCATACCTTATGCAGGGTTGTACTTGTTCCCTCCTGGTCACCAAATGAATGCTATAATTTAGCTTCAAGTTTTCTCTCTGGTAAAAATCTTGGTGGGAGGCGTACAGAGGGCCAAAAGCTGAGCCTGCCCTTTTCTAACAGATAAATATCAGCTTTCCTAAGGTCCCACCCAGTGTACTCCCATTGACACCTGTTTGGCCAGAACTATGTGACATGGCCATCCCCAGGTGCAAGCGACAATAGGAAAAAGCATTTAGCTTTTGAACTTCTGAAGTAGAAAAGAAGGGGAAAAGGGAATGGCTCCTGGGTTGACTTTTTAAATAATCATATCTTAATTTTCATTAATTATAAAGTACTATTGCCTTGAGTACCTCTGATTGAAGATAGGGAGAAAGAGGTTGGAATGTCAAGATGTTTTGGGAAAAAAAATAAAAACAATGACACAATCTTGTCCTGTCTTGTTCTGGATTTAGTGCATTAGTTCTGTGATCATTCAATTCTAGGATTCCTCAAGCTTATCTTGAAAACATCTATTTTGTACTATCTTTTTTCAGACATCTGTCTTATACTTTGTTCCCTCTTTCCCTTCAATTTTTAATAGAAAATGTTCAACATGCACAAAATAGAGAGAGTATATAATGAATACCTACCAACCACCTACAACAATCATCATTTTGCCAATCTGGCTTTATCTCTTCCCTCACTTTTTCTTCTGGAATATTTTAAGCAAACTCGTTTCATTTTTGATATGAATTATTTCTGTATGTTTCCAATTTATTTTTTACTGCTTTAAATAGGACCACTTACAAGTCATTTTTACCATGATTCTAAAAAAATAAAAAATCAGTAGAAAATTATTATTTGGAAGTTCCTTTTTTTCCCCCTCTGGGCATTTTGACCACTTGTTACCCAAAAGTAAGAATAAATTGAAAAAAAGATACAGAGAAATTTTTTTAAAATGAGAAGTTCAATTTCAAAAGAGAAGGGTAAGCTGAGTTTTAGCAGCTCCCTAAGGAGCCCCCTCTACTATGCAGAGCTGAATTTATGCCCCCTCTTTGAAGAGTTAAGTCACAGTGGTGTGTCGGGTAAATTATTCTTGACAATTAACAGATGTAACAATTAGTATACTATTCAGGATTATAGTCTTTAACATCAGAAAAAAAGTTTTGCAAATCTCAAAGCACATGCTAGATAGTAACTTAGTGAGTAATGACATAATATTGTAAATGAGAAGCTGTTTAAAATAACAGTTCCTTCTTAGAGATTCTGAATACTGTGACCCTCTTCTATCTTTTTCTTCAATACAAATAATCCATCATATTAACAACTATTCCCCATTAAATAAATGTGTACTTACCCTTTCACCCCACAATGCCATTCATTTGTTCAGCCTTTCACTAATATATTCGCTTACTCATTCATTAAACATTTCACAGGTTCCATACAGATGCTAGCACTAAAGGCTTTAAGGATGAAGACCCCGGATATGAAGCCTAAAATGTGTATCTGTTTTCACACAGCTGAGTAAACCCTCACCCTAAAAGCTCTACATGGGAATCAGGTAAAAACTGGTTATATGCTAAACATTGGCAAGTGGAAATGCCAATCTCAAAGGTGTATTTGCAAAAAGTGAATAGTGGCAGGATCATGGGGTGGGAAATGGGCCTGGCTGAAAGGATCTCTATATGTGTATTTTTATCATCCATGTGTTGGATGAAGCGGAGAGCTGCCAGATAGCTTCTTTTCGACAGCTTGGAGTTACTGTTGGGAACAGATCCATGTATGGAAGCGAATGCCGAAAGGCACAGATAAGCTGAGATCCAGCTATGCGAACCATGTTTAGAGACACTTAAAGGACAAGCATCCCAGGTCCTTTCTTCCTGGTCAATTTGGAGAAGCCATTATACTGGATCTTTTTTCACATCCAGCCCATGAGGACCGAGCAGCCAAGGCTTGACAGAGGTAGGTGCAGGGCTTCGGTCACGAAACTTGTCAGAAGGAGCATTTGCAAACATCCCCTCACAAAACCCTTGATGTTCTTTAGGAGAAGATGTCAGATAGTATTTGAATAAAAGGAAGATTTTGGTTGGAACTGATGACTAAGATGTATTTAGCAGCTCTGCCTTCACGAGACAGGACAGCTTGGTTACGGAGGGAAAGTGACAGTACAGATTTGCTACCAAATAATATCTTTTTATTCTGGGTCACTTACCAGGCAGTATTTTGTGGATACGAGCCTTCCTCAGCATTGCCAGTACCTTTTGGAATGGGCCACAGCTCCTGCGCGGTTCTGATACTCCTTGTGTATTTTAGGGGAGGGGAGATGGGATTTGTCTTTTTCCTTGTTTGTTCTTCTGAAGACAGCAAAAACTTGCATGTGTGACGAGCTCTTCCTTAGACATAGGAAGAGCTGCTCGTAAACGGCATTATTATTTTTGGCAGCTGAAGTCATTTTTGCAGTGTTTCTCAGCAGATAGGAGGTTGATTACATCCTGTTCAAAGATTCTTGGGTTATTTTCACAAACATGGGGTCTTGCGCAAGTTAAAGTTGCGAAAACCATCTGTAAGCACTAGACATTTCTCAATAACTTTAAAATATTTTCTTTCTTTATCTTTTTTTTTCTGTTAATGACTGAAAACTTAGATACTTGAGAAATGTTTCCAAAGATTATGATCATTTCGTCACCAGTGATGTTTTGGGAATTGCAGGGTGAGGCAGAATATCGAAAAGTATGTCTCAGTAGTCCAAAAGTGGACGTGTGAATGCGAAGACAAGAGAATAAAATACTAGTTAACCAGTAAAATCATGTGAAATGCACTTTAAAGTGCTACTCCAGCAAATTATTGAATTGTAGTTGTTAAGTAAAAGCAGATCTTTTGAAATTGTTAGCATTGTATGTGAACTCTGGCCAATCATTCGCAACAGTCAAGAAAAAAAAATCACAAGTCATGTCTATAAGATATGTATGTTTTTCTAAGATTGAATTAAAATAATTTTTATAAAAGATAATGGAATTTAAACTCAAAATTTATATTGTAGAAAATAATATGTTCGTAATGCAAGTACAATTTGGACCAACTCTCATTTTGATAAGTTTTCCATGTTTTGAGAGAGAGGCAGGGAAAGACATATTAAATGTGATTTTCCTTTCCTGGTAATAGGCATGACATGGAAAGTAATTCATAAACATGAGTAAGAAAATAATAAACATAGTAATGCTGACCAAGAAGTAGTCTTTGGATAGCTTAGATATCTGAGGAAGGCAATTTACTTAATAGGTAGGGAAGAAATAACTAGTTATGTGGTGATTTCTTCCAAGGTATGAATATTCCATCACACCAGAAAAAGTGGCAGAGTAAGGGAAAACATGGTTTTATTTCAATAATAATACATTGCTATTGTTAAAATAATTATAATACTAGAAGATGGATTTTATCATCAAATTATTCTTTTACACGTCTATTTACATTGTCCATACATTGAATTACCAACACAATTGCACTTACCCTTATTACATTTCTCAAATAGGCTATTTTACTTCACTTAAAAATACTAATATTCTGTAATCGAAAAGGAGAGAGAGAATAAACTATGCCTTCTTTTTTTAAACTAACAGAGACAAGCTGTCATAACTTTAGCTAAAGTGGAACAGGCCTACAAAAAGATGGCTTTAAAATACTTAATTAAACTCTACATACCAGCCAGCTTCCCCAAAGGAACAGCACAGCAGGAGTCTTTGCAGTTTTCAATATGTAAAAGGTTCACATAAATGATGCCACTAGTATTTGTGAACAGATGCAGTGCATACATGACATCAGCTACTGTGTTCTCATTTCCTCACTGCCAAGTGCATTGCAAGTGTGCGCACCTCATAAGAAATGTCTGCTCTTGTTTTTTTCCTTTTGCAAACAAATTTAAAGAGTGTAATATAAGTAATGGAGTATTGCTTAATGCTATTTTTATATATGGCATGTCAACATTCATAGAAGAATTTATTGACAATCGGATTACTTGCCCTTTGGCCTCGTAACTTCTTAAGTATTTGGTGATGACTACACACACAGGAAATCTTTAGGAGATCATATTTTGAGAGGAAAATTAGAAGTGTTGGTAGTCTCATGTGAAAATGTAAGGTTTTAGTGCTCTGTGTATGGTCAGCTGAAGTATGACACAAATTCATGGCGGTCAAGTGGGTGGCAAAAATTGTTGAAATAATTCCATATAGCGCAGGGTACAGTTTTGAGGTGGTTTTAACGTCTGTAAAGTAATGAAAGGGAATCAAATTCAAATGGTGCTTATTGCCGTTGAGGAGAAAATGGCCCTTCCTATTCCATTGACTTCTGAAATGAGCCATGGTTCTTATCTCTGACTGTGAGTTAGATCACTCAGGGTAGGTGATGCCGGCGGGTACCCTGATGAATTAGATAGGCTCAGGGGGTCCAGTCCAGATGGATTTTTTAATCCATCCTATGAAAGTCCACTATGCAGCCAAGATTGAGAACCATTTCCTTTTTGTAATAAAATAAGTGATAAACAGTCTGATTTTTTTCAATAGGGAAACTTAACAGTACCACAACTGATGATTGAAAAAAGAATAGAGAAAAGCACTCTTTCCTAGAAAGACAATTTCTTTGGAAGTTTTACTGACATAGTCTTTGTTGATGGGAAATTCCTACTGAAAAGTTTTAGCATATTTAAAAAGAGTCTTTCTCTATAATAAAAGATTGAAGTGGATCTATTTTATATCTCCTCTTATATTCAGCCTGAATCCTATGTGAACGCACAATTATGGAAAGGTACAAAATGTGCATATATGACATTATTATTGTTAACTACAGCTGCTAAGCACAGTTTTGTATTATTTTAACAAATCGTCAGGCAGCCATCTTGAAAGGGTATGTAATTTGGGGTAGCAACAATTCTCCAAGAAAGGGGTACTTTTTTCTAAAAAAGAAAATCATGCTTTTTTTTTTCTTTGCCTCTTACCCTTTTGGTAAGTACCAAGAACTTTTTAGAGAGAGAGTACATCATGTTACACAGAATACATTAATTTATCACATATCAAAATGTATGAATAAGGAGGTAATACCAACCAAAATACTGAGGATATATAGAGTCCATGACAGACTTCTTCCATTTAAGTAGGAGATAAAGATTGAGCTCTCAAAGCCTTGTAAATAACATTCTGGGATGAATGCTGATAGAGACAAAATTAACAATGCCTTTAGATTTCATCTTATGGTAAAGAAGACTATTCAAGTCAGTGGGTAGAGGCAATGATCAGCATGATGAGTGCTGAGGGTGACTGGAATTAGACGGCCTGAGTTTCATTCTGGCTTTTCAATGTATTGATGACAGTAAGGCTTTGGATAGGTAACCCAATTTTTATAAGCCTCTATAACCTTATCTGTAAATTATAGACAATAACATCAAGGACTATGTTGAAAGGATTAAATGGAAAAATGCAAGTCAAGAATTTAGCATAGTAATCAGTTAGTGGTGGTATCACCATTGCAAAGCAGTATTAAAATCAAAATGAATTTCCCCCAGAATGATTCATTCTCTTATCACTAAACAGGCAAAATAGAAGAATGATCTCATTTCCAGGAGAGTATAGATGAATTCTTCAATCCTTTAAACTCTAACCTTCTTATCAAATCTGGCACTAATGCTAAGCATCTCAGAGATATTGCCTTAAACACTTTTTGATTGGCTGATGATGAACATTAAATTATTTTTCTATTTCAAATATTAACACAAAGGTGATCCTGAAAACTATCATTTCTGATATAAAATAAGTAAATACAGATATATATTCATTCATGAATATTAAGAGATGCAAATGAACTTTCAAAAATTAAGTCATATCTTAGTAGAAGACAAGAGGGCCAGTTAACAATGAATGTCTTACATCATTTCCTGAACAAGATGTGTTTTAGGCAAATATGATAGAAGAATCCAATTAATATTTACATAAATGTATTAGAGTTCAATTCATAATAAGTTAATAATCATAACTCTAGACCTTAAGCTGCCTAGGAACTCACCTTCTAAAAGACATGTATGAATCATGTGAGAATAACATCATAAACCATTCTTAATTATAAGGTATTGTTGAATTTAATGTAAAGAAACATAATTCTAACAAAATATTTTTAAATCTGTATTAATTAATTCTTTACTTATATGTATAAAATACATTCTATGAAAAAAATTTTTGGAATCTTCTGATTAAACAAAATTCTGAAAAATCCATGTTAAAATCCTAACTATGCCATCTACTGCCATATTCGGCAGTTACCTGGGTATGTGTAGAGCTTTTAACTACTTCTCAAGAAAACTTCTAAGCAACTTATGTGCATTAATTTATTAATGTTGATATTGCCCTCTGAGATAGTCACCCATCCAATAGCTGAAGACACTGACACACAGAAAGGTTAGATAATATGGCAACATTGCACAGCTAATAACCTGAGGAATCAGAGTTTGAAGTTTATGCTTACCCTTTGTGCTATACTGCCCCAGATTATTCCATGTCCTTTTAAAATTGGAAGCAAATAACAAAATTAATGTATGAAAAATATTCAGTATGGTGCTAGTAAGAAGTAAGAGCAAAAATGATGTTATTTATTCTCCTAAAATTATTGCCCATTTAATTTCTTATGTTTAATGAATAAGCCAATCATTTGAAATAGTTTTACTGAATACCAACTATATAAGAAGTCACATTAATTGCTCTTTATAAACTAACATATCCAAATTGTTGAGTAGATATTTTTCAGAGATAGAGGTTAAGTTATTTTGTGACTAGTCCCTCCTTATATTCTGTCTGCATGTTTCAATGAATGTATGTTGACATTCTCAGCACCCTTTCCTCCATTCTTCAACATTATGTGGCAAAGACAAGTTGAAGAAAATGAGAAAATGTGCTAAAAATCACTTCAGTGAAAGTGAGTATTGTATTCAGGTACCCATCTCACATACATGTTAAATTGCATTTAATTTCAATTAATAAATCTGAAATGAAGGACAAGAAATCCACGTGACATTCAGCTTGCCTTTTAGTTTATGTTTATGAGGATAGGGACTTTAGGAATCCAACGTACAATTTTCACCAATATTGTGAGTTGCACATTTAGTTTTATAAAAATCATAATGGAACTGGCCGAGATGGTGGCTTACTCCTATAATCCTAGCCCTCTGGGAGGTTGAGGTGGGTGGATTGCTTGAGTGCAGGAGTTTGGGACCAGCCTAAGCAAAAGTGAGACCCCATCTCTAAAAATAGCAGAGCATTGTGGCAGGTGCCTGTAGTCCCAGCTACTTGGGAGGCTGAAGCAAAAGGATCTCTTTAGCCCAAGAGTTGGAGGTTGCCGTGAGCTATGATGCCATGACACTGTACTACGAGTAACAAAGTGAGACTCTGTCTCAAAAAAATAAAATTACAATGGAATATACAAGGTATTCACAAAGTTTGTGGGTAATAATATTTTAACTCTGGTAATATAAATTAGTTACCAGAGAAATTTTTTACTTTTTATTTTTACAAAAGAAATATAACAAAAGCTTAATTTTCCCCCCTCACTTTCTATCATGCATGTAGAGAAGAATAGAGGTCGCAGCCACATTGTAACACTCTATTATCACTCTATCACACGATCAAGATCACACAGTACGTTGTCTTCTCAGAGATGATTTTGCTACTGTTAATATTTAAATATTATTTTGCCTTAAAAAGATATCTACTGTGATATAGGCATGGAATAGGAAAACCAAATAATAAGTTTAGAGATTTCAACAAAACTTAAGTTCTTTCAATTGCCATAAACCTATGGATGCTAATGATTTTTTTAATCATCAACAATCAAAAACTGTATCAAAAATAAATAATGATGTATAATATGATAAGAGTACATGCATGTTGTCTGTTTGCATTTGTATCTATATTTATTGATCTATAAAGGACTGAACCGAAAACTATTGTGTGATTGATATGAATGCTGGGTCAGGTTGGGGGGTGGAGTTTAATTCTTCTGAGGACAATATTAAGAAGATGTCTAAACTAGACTCAGGCAATATTTGCTGCTTCCTGGCAAGATTTCAAGAGTAAAGCAGAGTGGAAAGATAGAAAGAAAAAATTCCTTTCATCAGGTCCCACCTGAGTAGTAGTTCAGGTGGAGCCTGGGACTGAGCTCTCTACTGGGCAGGCAAGAGGCAACTTCCGAAACGGCACGATGAGGCATAAACCAGAATAGATAGATACCCATCCGTCCACTGAAGTGGAGACTGTAGTGGGTGATTTCTAGAAAACTCCCTGCCTCTGAGTGTCTAATTGACTTGGCAGATCCATTTCCCAAAGTGAAGAAGGTAGAATGCATCTATATTCATGGAAAGAAGCACAAAGGTCAAAAAAGAGTGCTTGCCAATCAATGCATCTAGAATGGAGGAAAGTATGTGAAATTTGGCAACACTTTTAAAAATGTCAGTCTTCTAAAGTGAGCAAGAGTGTGCAGTTATTTTTAACTGTTTTGCTAATTTATGTTTGAAGACCTGAAACAGTAGAAATAGTATACAAAGAGGATATCTGATTTGCATTTTTTAAAGTTATTTCTGGCTGGAATAGGCAAGATACACTATAGAAAAGCAAAAAAAAAAAAAAAAAAGACGAGAATAATAAATAATTTGGAGGTTGAAGGTTGATTGGCTATGTAATTGGTCATCAGACCAAAGATCTTTTTAAGAGTGAAAAAGGGAGCTACTAATAATTATACTGAATCAACATCAGAAAACTGGGACCATCCCAGGCAAACTGGTATATGTTTTCCTTAAGTAATGGGCTGTTTTCAAGAATAAATCAGTACTGAGTATGTGTCCAAAGAAAGGCAGCTAAAATTAATATTTTCAGAAATTAAATTAATATTTTTGAACTTATTCACCAAGTACTAGATTTACAAGATATTAATGGACTATAGGCTAAAGATAATTTTATGAAAGAATAGGACTACCAACTTAAATGCAGATAAATTAATTCCTCACTAAAGGAATTCGTGAGGCTTTTCAGTGGTTGATCTGCCTTGAGAATATCTAAATATTGTGAATAGTGATCCCCTGTTTCTCAGAGTCATTTATTCAGAGATTTTTTTTTTTTAGGGATCTAATCTTGGGACAGCAGCTTCCCATGGACCTCAGGGTGAACAGTATGGTCCATACAGTAAAATGGGAGATGGATGCGATTCAAAGATCTGATCTAGAAATTTGATGTAGATAGCTGGATAAATAATACAGAGGTATGAAGCACTATAAACTATGACTTCAAAAATGTAATTCACAAATTAAATCGCATTGATTCAGGGTGCACCACATGGGAAGTTGATACATGCACACCATCCACAGCTTGGAAACAGCGTCACACTGATCCAGCTGCTAGCAAAACCTCAAGACTGTTCTCCACTCCTTCAGATGCAATGTGTACATGTCAATTTTTCCCATTTTTCATGAAAATCTAATATTTGTTTTCTGAATATGGTTCTATTGACTTTAGTTTATGCCTGCGAGATTTTAAAAGTAAAGGTTTAGGCCAGGCATACTGGCTCATGTCTGTAAGCCCAGCATTTTTGAAAGCGGAAGCAAGAGGAACACTTGAGGAATTTAAGATCAGCCTGAGGACTATAGTGAGACCTCATCTCTACAAAAAATAGAGATGTGGCCAGGGGCAGTGTGCTTGTAGTCCAAGTTACTCCAAAAACCAAAGCAGGAAGATCTCTTGAACCTCAGGGTTCCAGGCTGCAGTGAGCTGTGATCGTGCCAACCACTGCAGTCTGCACACCAACCTGGGTGACAGAGAGAGACCCTGTCTAAATAAATAAATAAAAGTAAAGTTTCTTAGTTCCTTATCCTTTGGAATCAAAGACAATAAGCCATAAAATCAGATTCTGATTTGGTTAGTGACACAGAGGCCAGGCAAAACATGTAAGGAAAACTATAGTTGGAAGGCAAGAAGATGAGCTCAGAAATGAAGTAAGTACCTAACCTGTTACATAACCCAGCAGAACATTATCCTGGGTCCTGGAGTGGAAGCTGTTGTCTGCAGCTGGCGTCCCCATAACTTCAGGTGTGGGTTGTGTAGGCAAACAACCAGCAACCAAATCACTTGGGAGCTGTCACTAACTTATGGTCACTGGCATACAACCGACCATTAACTTTTATAAGCTACTTAGAGTCCTCCTCCAAATCCATTTTTCTACCTGCTATTTCCTTGGGGAACAACTGCCCTTATCCTTCTGTAACTATTAATAATGATGGAAACTAGCACATAAAACAATTTCTATGTACCAGGCAATTTTCTTAGTGCTTTTACATATATTAACTCATTAAGTCCTGACAATAACCATAAGATCTGAATCTTATTATCATCCCTATTTTCAAATGAGAAAAATGAGACAGGGATAGGCTAAGTAAACCTGTTAAAGGTCACACTTGTAATTAATAGTAGTGTTGGACAAGTCTGCCTCCAGTTTCAACATTAATATGCACTCCACTGTGGGCAAATATATCACAAAGATGTATCTTCCTCTGTCCAGTACTGCTAGTTCTAGTCCTTACAGTTATATAGAACATGATTCTTTTTCCATTGACATCCCTTGAAGTCTCTGATGACCAGCAGTTATGATTTTTCTCTCAAATTTTCTCCATGACTCTAATTACATTGGTCTATCCTCTTAATATGTACATGTCAATTTCTGCTTATATTAATGCCTTAAAATTCTTCTTTTAATAGGCCCTAGTATCTACTTTGTTGTGTAATTACTTTGCGTGCCAAGAGGTACCTTTCAGGTAATTTTTAGAGCTGTATGTGCAGCTTGAGATCCATCCCCATTAAATCTCTTCTTTAAAAATGCTTTCGGATCCTAAATGTTATCCAGCCTATTTGGACTCTTCAGTATTTTTTCCAGAGTATGAGGGGGTACACATGTTTTGTTTACATAGTTTTGTTTTTGTAAGGATTGAGTCAAAGTTATAAGTGTAGGCTTCACCCAGATAGTGTGCACGATACTCAACAGGTGTGGATTTCCACATCCCTTCATTCTCTCTCCCCTCATCTTGACTTTCATTGAGATTTACTTCCATATGATTGATAGATTAGTTTCAACTTGGTGTTGAGTACGTGTGTATGTTTCTCCATTATTGTGATCTTTCCCTTAGAAGAATGATTTCCAATTCCATCCAGGTTGTCCCAAAAGATAATAGACCCCCTTTGTATGGCTGAGTAGTACTCCATATTATGCATATACTACATTTTATTAATCCTTTCATGTATTGGTGGGCACCTGAGTTGTTTCCATGTCTTTGCAATTGCAAATTGTGCTGCTGTAAACATTTGAGTGAAGTTGTCCTTTTAATAAAATGTCCTTTTTTCTTTGTGTATACACCGAGCTGTGGTATTCCTGGATCAAATGATGGGTCTCCTTTAAGGAGGAGACCTTCTTTGAGGTATACAGTTTTCCACAGAGGTTGTCCTAGTTTGCAGTCTCACTAATGGTGTATGAGAAGTCCTTTCCCTCTGCCAGCATCTGTTGTTTGGGACTTTGTAATATAAGCCATTCTCATTGTACTTAGGTGGTATCTTGTTGTATTTCTGATTTGCATTTCCCTAATGATTAGAGAGATTAAGCACTTTTTCATGAATTTGTTAAACATTAGTGTATCTTTATTTGATAAGTTTCTGTTCATATATTTTGCCCACTTTTTTAATGGGGTTGTTCAGTTATTTCTTACTAATTTGTTTGAGTTCCATGTAGATTCTGATTATTAGTCCTTTATCAAATGTATAGCATATGAATATTGTATCCCATTCTTTGGATTGTCTATTTGCTCTTTTGATTGTGTCATTGGATATGCAGAAACTTTTAATTTAATTGGGTCTCATTTATTTATTTTTGTTGTCACTGTGATTGCTTATGGGCCTTCTTTGTGAATTCTTTGCCTAGGCCAATATTTACAAGAGTTTTTCTAGCATTTCATCTAGAAATCTTATCTTTTCCTGCCTTAGGTTTGAGTCTTTTATCTACTGTGAATTAATTTTTGTGATGGTAAGAGGTTTGGTTCTTGTTTTAGTCTTTTGAATTTGGCTATCCAGTTTTCTCAGCACCATTTATTGAATAGGGATTCTTTTCCCCAAGTATATATTTATGGTTTTGTCAAAAATAAGATGAGAATGTGAGGATAATTTCATCTCTAGGTTCTCTGTTCTGATTCACAGGTCTCTGTTTTTGTGCCAATACCAAACAGTTTTGGTTGCTATAGCCTTGGTATAGCTTGAAGTATGGTAAAGAAATAACACCCACTTTATTCTTATTACATAAGGTTGCATTGGCTATTCAGGGTCTTTTCTGGTTCCATAAAAGCATGGAAAATTTTTTTCTAGAATTGCAAAATACAGCATTGGTATTTTAATGAGAATTCCATTGTTTCTGTAAATCACTTTGAGTAGTATAGCCATTTTAACAATGTTGATTCTGCTAATCTCTGAACATGATATATTTTTCCATCCATTTATATCTCCTGCAATTTCTTTCCTCAGTCTTTCTCTTTCTTTGTTAAATATGTTCTGAGATATTTTATTTTCTAAGTTTGAGGAAAGTATTGCATTCCTAAGCTTAGCTTGGTATATATGGAAGCTGCTAGTTTGTGTACATTGATTTTTGTAATCTAGACTTTGCCAAATTTATTTATCAATTCCAGGAGTAACTTATTTGAATCTTCATGGTTTCGTATATATATGAACATGTCATCAGCAAAGAGTGATGATCTATTATGTCCCTATTTGAACCCCATGATTTCCTTCTCTTACCTAATTGCTCTGGTGAGAGCTTTCAGCAACTTGTCTGGTTCCAGTTCTGAACAAGAATGCTTTCAACTTTCTACATTCAATATGATGTTGGGAGTTTGGCATCTATAGCAAACATAGTAAAAATGAATTTATATCTTCATCTGATACTCGAAAAAGTATTTGAACAAAGCCAAAGACAGGGCCATGTACCACACCACTCACTGACTGTCCATTCAGAGTCAGTAATCTTTTAGCGCAGTTGTTAGTAAGGAATTCACTCAGTTGAATTATCATTCAGTCTCCATTAGATCCAAAGTACTTTGGGGTAATTATTTCAAATATCCTGGTAAAGATTAAAAAATATTTGTCAGCAATATTTTTTGATCTGACAGGCTTTAGACCCCTAAAGTTTATAAAATTATATGACTTGAATTTGGACATTGAAACTATACTTGCTTATTTGTAATCTTATAGTTCTATTCCAAGCTGTAGAATTCCCCAAGACTAATGATTGGTTCAATATTTTCCTTAAAAATATTTCATATATGGGATGAAATTAATTGTGCAGAGCACCTGAAAAAATTTATAGAACCCTGGTAGTATTGTAATATCATTGTTATCTTTGGCTCTATTTCCTCTTATTGATGTTTACCATCTGTCCTCCAACCCATACGTAAAACTGTCTATTCAACCCATTTTGTTGGAACCTACTGACTCAATAATAACAGGTTCCTAATTGAGATTATCATCTTTATTATCCATATGACTGATCCTTCTGGTTTATCTAATACTTAGATTAACCATGAACTATCCATGAACTAAAAATCAGCTTAAACTCCCTTCTTTTAGTTAATGTATCCACAATGCATCAAATCAGTCCCCAAATCCTATTGTTCATACCTCCCAAATATTCTCACATCCATTACTATCTGTCTTTTATAATAAGACATGAGTGACTGCAACATGATGCTGAGAGATTTCTTGCCTCAAGCCGGCCATTTCCCACTATTCTCTACGTTGCTTCCAAAGTGAGCACAATTTTGATCAGGCACACCCGTATGTAAAATCTTCTGATGAATCCCTATAACTCCAGCAGAAAATCCCAAATACTTTCCTATCAAAGAGCCTTGAAATTGTAGTCTAAATAGTTATTGTCAGTTGCCAGGGGGCTTAAGTCTGTCTCTCCCTGTATCCTGATACACGTTCTTTGTCCCATCTATCTCAAACTATTTACGACTCACTAAAGCAGTCAGAGGGGCTTAGATTTTGATTTGCTCACATGTTTAATTCCTTCTTTCCTGAGTGTCTCCCCCACGTCCCGTTTCACTTGACAAACCCCACTCATGCTTTAAACCTTAATCAACATTTAAAAACCCATTTTCTCTGTGATATTGCATACTTCACTATCCAATCGGGATTTAAACTCTCCTTTTCTGTCTTCACTGAACCCTGAGGATACCTCTGTGTTAGTCCCTAGCACTGTCAACATGTATTTTTCTTCCTTTTCATTAGACTCTTAGCTCCTTGAGGACATGTACAGTAGAACCCCCACAGTTGACCACCTCCTTAAGTTATCCTAATTTTTATAGACTAGAGAGGTGCTAATGTACATACCAGTACAGTTAGTCTAGTTCCTTATGTTAACCACCTCCCTATGTTGATCAGTTTGTTATAGACCTTTGAGTTTTCATCTTAGAGAGGTTCTACTGTATTTATCTTACTCATCTTTATATACACAGGCCTTGCTACAAAATGCCTGAATACAGAAGGTATACTTGATAAATGTTTATTGAGTTGAGAAATTAATAAGCCAAATTAATTCTCATTGCATGAGAAACTAGAAGAAAATGGATACTAGGAGTTTTGTTGTTGTTGTTGTTTTGCTTATTTGTTTGTTCTTTTGCCTTTCACATGCCCCACGAGGGAGATTTGCCCTTCCTTATTTAACTCCATGCAAATCCTGTTTGGTCTTTACATTCTAAAGTCAGGTGACTAAATTTAAACAGATTGTTGTAACATAACTCATTGTATAAGATTTGAGTGATTGACTCCAAAATGTATGAGACTATCCAATATCAAACGCTATCAGTTTTACCAACCTCAAAGAGAGAAGACACATATGAAAGAGAGAGTAAGCGGAATCTTTTTCTTTCAAGTGAATATCCCCTTTTTAATGATTTTCTCTCCAACAGTAACAAATATTCTTAAAATAACTTTAAAATTCAAGCATTGGTTTATCTGGTTATCAAAGGCAAAATTCACACATGGTGCACATGGTGATAATGAGACGCTACCATTAGCATTTTTAGTAACCTCATCCAGATCTTGATCCAACTATTTAAAATACTTGACAGACAGCAGTCTTGTCTCTCTTCAGACAGTCCTGAAATCCTAGTGAGTAATAATCTTACAAATGGATTTTAATCACACAATTCCAGGTAACACTTAATTACTGCACCTTTTTGGATCTGGAAACTTGCCTCAGTTTACCAGTGTGCACAGCAGATCTGCCAAGTGAACCTGGCACATGATCTGTTTATAGAGCAGTGTGGACAACCCAAAGGTCCCAGAGTCATATGCTCAGAGAACATCTAAAGTTAGACTTGGACTTGGTACTCTTCCACTTGTAGAGTCCAAATGTTTCCAGCCAGTGAGAAGGCAGCAACAGTAGCAATGAGTAAGTGCCTCATAGCTGCAGAAAGAATTTTCCTGAAAGCTCATCAAATGCAGCCCCTGAATTTCAATGCCTGGATATTAAAAGGAGAACTAATGTACTCAATATCCCAGATCCTGGCTATAAGTTCCAATTCTGTCACAAGGTAGATAGGGGGCAAGTCTCAAATCTTCTTCAGACCTCTGTGTTCTCTGTGAGATGAGAAGTTTGGGTTTCAAAAGCCCCAGAATGGCTTCTTTTTATAGAGTTCACAGTCAAAAGCAGTGGCAGATAATGGGCTACCAGACTTTGTAAGATTTTCATTGTATATATTCATTTTTAACTTACTAACAGGCACATCTGTGATTTGTTCCTGCACCCACTTTTTTTTCCTGATAATTGCTTATCATTTTTACATAAATTGTCCTAGTCATTCTCATCTGATGAAAAAAAAGGAGGCATAATTGGGGAAGAAAAACAAAACATGTAGAAGAAAAGAAGAGGATTGAATTTCAGTACAAACTCTTAAAAGGATATGCTATTTCTCAGGAAAAGACTTTAAGATGCAGAGAAAATAATAACAATATTTATTACTATGGCTACATTTGTTGAGCTACAACATTATAAGCAGATAAGCCTGAATTGGATTGTGTGTCTCTCTGATCCTAAAATCTGTACTCTTTCCATAATATCTTTGAGTCAAATAACCATCATTTATAATCATGACATTTATTATCAAGAACACTGAAGAAATTAATTAGCAACTCAGACATATCTTTATAACTTTATCTCCAGTGTTTATGTTAAAAAGTACACAGAGTCCCAATTTGACAAATCCAGTACCAAAACTCACCTCTCATTTGTAAATTAACAATAATTTACAAATTTTTTTGTAAAAAATTTACAAATCTAATTTACTCATTTGTAAATTAACAATAATAATACAGACATTTTCTGGGTTTGGGGGATATGTGGGCAAAAAAAAGGAGTGATTGAGAAGGCATATAAACATAACACATGACAAAGAATTGTTCCTCAGTTTCGTAGAAATAGGACTAAGATCATCAAACAGGCAGATGCACTTGCTTCAAATAACAGCTCTGCCAATAGCTGACACAAATCATCTCCTTTAATGAATAACATGAACTTTCTGAACATCAGCCCATGGAAAGGAAAGATGGAACTATAATAATCTTTAGATTCCTGTTGGCTTTAAATGTTTATCCAATGTACTCAATACTAAGATGAAATCAACACGTAAACAACAACATGCCCACAGGAAAGTAAAACACAAGTATAGTGTAGCAAGAGGGAGGGGAGAAGATAAATAGAGGGGGAGAAGGGCGGGGGGAGGGCCATTGGTGCGATCTCACCCAACGTGCACAATGTGAGGGTGCTCAGCACGCCTCTGGGTACAGGGGCAATATGAACTTTACCTTAGAAATGAAAACAAGGTAACCTAAACATTTGTACCCTCATATTCACATGAAATTTTTGAAAAATCAAAAAACCAAAAATAAATGTTTATCATTTATATAATCTCAAAAGCGATTTCTCATACTTGTGTTTCCTCCTTGGAAACAAGAGCTTATTTTTAACGGTTGCATTAAAAAGATTTTTTTGTTTTTGTTTTTTTCATTTTTGAAAAAAGCGATAAGATTGAGGACAAAATGTCCAGGTACCTAAGTTCAGTGGTTGAGTCACCAAGTGTTGGTAGGACATCCAGGCCTGTCAGGTCTCTTGGTTATTAAAATGTAGGTCTCTGATTCAAGTATTTGTTTGTAGTAATTGCAGAGACCTCCACAGAGCAGAAGGCACACACAGCCAGGACGATGACGTCTGCCTTTAAGGACCTCCAGTTTCTCAAAGCTGCAATAATGTTTGAGAGGAAATAGGATCAAGTATAATAAATGAATAAATAAATAAAGATCAGGGGAGAGAGAAAATAAACAGGGTAGGAGGAAGCCCCTGCCAGAGATGTCACATTTACTAACTGGTGATCCATTGACATAAATAACATGAGGAACAATGACTGGATGGTAATGAAGAGAGAACTGGGGTGTGGGCTTAGTTTCTCAACTCCCAAGCTCTGTGATGTCAGAAAATTTATTTACATTTTCTGAACCTAAACTCTTTTGACCATAAAATAACAGCTTGAATTAGAGGAAGTCCTAAGGCCTTCACAGCTGTTAAGTTTTCTTCATGGGAGAAATACAGATAATATCAGGAAATACTATCTTTTTACACAAGATAGCCTCTTTTGTAATGATTTTTTCACATTATTATATTGAAGAAATATAAATTTTGTAGGAGATGCAGTGAATAAAAGGGTTTTCAAGTAGAGTTTTGAGAAAACATTGCTTACTATGTTATTGTTCCTGATTTGTGTATCTTTTTTATTTTATATATAGTATAATACATGTGTTTCTCTATATAATAGGACCAGTATTTTTGCTCATATGCTCCAACTAAATGTCAGTCATCATAAAGCTTTACTGTGCTTTGTAATTCTTGCTTCTTTTCACAGATGCTATTAAAACCTTGTGTTCAAGAACTTTGCCAAACAGACATCAGATGTCTTGCATTTTGAGTTTTATTCATGGATATCCTTGAATATCTGACTAGATACTTGGAAATCTACTGATCTTTACCATTCCCTACAAATTAACTCAAAACATTACCATGGTCTATGCAACTTCACATCTTTAACACATACATAGAATCCTTAATTTATATAAGATTCAGTAAGGACCTCGAGTTCACCCATTTTTGTTTCCTTAAAACTTATTGAAATTCTAGGTACCTAGTAGATCCTAATCAGTCTTGAATAAATTAGCATATTAATAAAAAGAAACACAGTTTATGCATTCCATATAGGAGTGGACAATTTAGAGGAACAAATAATTGGAGCATGAGAAATTAGGACCAAATGATCTGAAAGCTTCACAGCAAAGTCATTCTGTGCTTCTTACATTTTGAAACTCTAAAGTTACTGTTTATAATCCACATCAATAATCAAAGGTTAAAGCAATGACAAGAAACCCAGCTTTCCCTGTTTTCTCATGAACCGTATGTTTAAAGTTGAGCACACTGCCTCTGCCCTCATAAATATAATTGCATATTTTATGGGATGTTGTTTAGATGATGCATAGTTTTCTTCAACATGAGTAAAATACACAATATCACCAGTTTCTTAGTGGAAAAGAATCCTAAACACATTTAACGTCATCAGTACTCTCAGGAGTATTTGTTGATATGCCATAGAAGAGATTTTTTCTTTTTTTGTGTTTAACACAGATTTAATGACACAATGTAAAGATATTAGAAGTGTATTGTCATATGAAGATGAGTACGCTATCTCACTTCACATTGGGCTGTAAAAAAATAAGGAATGGCTTTTTAATAAGGTAATGTTGTACGCTTTTTTAAGAATTTATAAAAATGATAATGTTTAGGGATTGCTCCTATGGGAGAATCGTGCCAATGAACCTTCTGATTCTTTCCCTTCATCTGTATCAAGGGAGAGGACTGAGTCTATCTGTCTTTTGCCTTCAAATTTCCATCTACATTCTCCCCTTCATTCTAAATCTTCTAATCCCAGGCCAGGCCCAGTGGCTCATACCTATAATCCCAGCACTTTGGGAGGGTGAGGTGGGAGGAATACTTGGGGCAAGGAGTTTGAGACGATCCTGGACAACATAGCAAGACCCCTATCTCTAAAAAAAAAAAAAAATTAAAACATTAGCCAGGCTTGGTGTAATACAATTGTAGTCCCACCTATTCAGGGCACTGAGGTAGGAGGATCACTTGACTCAGAAGTACAAGGCTGCAGTGAGCTATGAGCTATGATCACACCACTGCACTGCAGCCTGAGTGACAGAAGGACCTTGTCTCAAAAAAAAAAGAAAAGAAAAAGAAAAAACAGTTCTAATCCCAAAATGGAAGTGAATCTGTACCCTGCTTCCCCTTTCAACAATACTTCAGTCCTCTTACACCAGCATGGAGAAAGCTTCTCTGTCGTCTTTAAGGAGTAATGCTGAATATCAGAAAAGTAAGCTGAGACTTGTAAGTGGGTGAAAAGGCAGAAAACCATGACCATGGAAGAACAAGTTTGTGCTTCCTTCTGCCTTTCCTCTCTGCTCTGTGAGAAGTCCACTTTCAGTTTTGTGCCTCATCAATATGTCATGTTCACATAAATACAAATACTTTTGCATATGTACTTTCTGATTTACAATAGCTTATGTTATTCCATTAAGGACAGCAAAATCTGAGGTTGATTTTACCTTTGTTTTGCTGATAGTGAAACAGAGTTGACAAACTCGATTTCTAATTACATTTGTGATACAAATTACCAGCCCTGTGATACCTCAGGCAGGTTTCTCTAGATCTCTAAACCTCAGGGTCCTGTCTGTAAAGCAGAAATTCTAGTAACTTCCTAAGGTTGATGTAACAGTTAGATGAGATAATGTTTCCAAAGTCCTAATGCAGTTCCTGACACAGTGAACAAATGGCAACTATTATAATGAGACAATTGTTGTTATTATAATCTTAAACAGGTTTTTCATTTCCAAATCCAACATCCTTTGTCTGACCCAGAGCTGCAGTCACCCACACTGCAGAAGGACGGCTCAATCCCAGAGCATTCCATGCGCTCTTACTGAACTAAAACAATATGTAAATACTTTGTGCAGATATTGACAATTCTAACACATGAGCACAATCCTCAAAAATTTCAGACAAATTGCACGTCATACCAAAATGACATGAAGAAAGAACTCGTGAACTTAAGTGACCTTTAAAACTAAAGGTAATTTGGGGTCAGAGGAAAACAAAATATGAATTAGGAGATTAATGGCTTAATACAAAAATGTTTGCTTTCTTTTTCTCCCCCATCCCTTTGTTCATTTTACTTAAAAAAAGAAAACACAAAGGAAGAGAGGAAGAAAGAAAGTTGGTTTTGCTCAAAACTACATTGCCATATGAGAATTCCCTTTTGATAGTTAAAAAGGAACATTTTCTGAAAAGGCTTAAAAAAAAAAAAACTAGAGCGTGAGTAGCTTGAGAATCATGTTTCAAGAGAATCTGCCTATACATCAATGGAATAAGAGGGCAAGGATCAATCCTGGGAGCATATTGATGCCCTGAGTGTCTTAAATTCCATCACATGGCAATTCCCTGGCATGTGCAACCTTTCACCAGACTTCTCCGTGTGCTTGGGGCAGGGGAGAGAAAAGGATTATGCATAAAAAGCCTTCACTTTCTTTCAGTCTATTTTTTTTTCCTTTCAGTCTACAGAAGGTGTCCCCCTTGTGGTAATAGCAAAAGCTAAACTGGCATTTCATCTCATCGCGTATTATTTCCCAGATGGACGAAAATACCTTTACTTTCCTTGTCTTTCCACCCTTTAACTGCTCTTGCTTTTCAAAGGGTGAACTTTCATTCAAATACTCATTGCCTCCAGAAAGTTAATGTTAAACTCAAAGTCGACATGCAGTCAGCTGGTTTTAAACCTTTTAACCTCACTTATGATTATTCTTGAAATTCTCCTTCCCTGGGACTGGTAGTATCATTTTTCCATGAAGTAGTATCAGAGATTAAGATGGTGTTATCTGCTCATTAACAATTTACTCACTGGAGCATGAAAAAGTGATTAAGCACAAGTGTCCGGGCTGACCCTTAAACCCTCTCCGTGACGCAGCCCTGCCGGGCCTTCTCAGCAGCAGAGGGAAAACTAGAGTGAATCAGCTTCTTTGACTCCTCGTCCCCTCTCTCAAGTCGGAGTAAACACGAAAGTAGTGCTCCTTGGCACTTTTGCTTATTTCAGGGAAGTACCTCGACTGAACTGCTGGTTTTCTTTTGAGTAGGAATTGACCTTTTTCCCCTTTTGTCTACAATGTCACATGTCCAGTTATGGTCTCCCATACTGTAAGAATAGCTAAGGTTCCCGATGCTGCATTTATAAAATTTTCTTGATAAAGGCAACTTTTTAAAAAGGTAATAGTGCTGAGGCAATAATTTTATAAAGAAAAATGAAACTAGACTCTATCTTAATTGAAGACATTTTTTAAAATAGAAAGAGATACAAAATATTCTTCTCCATCAGTTGCCTTCCGTAACTAATACAATTTCTAGGCTATTTAGGAAAAAGATGTACATTAGGGATCAAAAGTGCTGAAATTGTAAAACATTAAGAGGAAAAATTCTAAGGACTAATAAATCAGTATTTAATAGTAGGGATTTCTGCATCATATGTATTTTAACTCAATGCCACCTCCTCTGGAAAGCTTAATGTTTTATTATTTTATTTTATTTTATTTTTTTGCAGTTTTTGTCTGGGGCTGGGTTTGAACCCACCACCTCTAGTATAAGGGGCTGGCACCCTAATCCTTTGAGCCACAGGCGCCGCCCATTTTAACATGGTAGCCAACCCTATTTCCTACACAAAATACAGTTTGAATGTTGAATAACTGAAAAATGAAGTGAATATTTAAACCACACTTGTTTTATTTATACCAACTTCTCAGAACTTGATGCAACTTTCATTGAAGTCTATATGACACAAAATAGATTAGCACTGGCATTCTTGGACATATTTTCCCTTTTCTACCCATTCTTTCAAACTTTTACTCATTAATGTGTTATCCTGTGTGTTTTCCCAAAATGTGACACTTTCAAAAATCAAGCACAGAATGACATACATATAAAATACATTATGGAGTATGAGGCTGATTTGTCAGAAAGAGATATATTGTCTAATGGCAGATGGTGATTTAGGGTATGTGGTCAGATTGAGAATTCAGACTTAGGAACACATTACAATAAGTTCAACCATGTTTGATACTCAGACTGAAGCAAAGGGTATCAACCTTCTCTTTCACCATATATATTATTTTTCTTATATCATGAATGCACTTTTTCAGCAGATATTCTTTTAATAAATTTGTTGACCATCTGATTAAAGATCTATATGTAAATAATCCCATTTCTTTGCGTTGTTAGCATTTCAAGGTGGAAGAAATGGAGCACTTAGATCAAGCCAAAGCAATAGTTAACTGGTTCATTGATATTTGTGAAGAAAATAAATTGATAAAATATTACCTCAGCCAATTATTATGTTATTCATTTTTTCTATCATGGAATTGGGTCCAGTTCAACTAACAAAATACTGTTTTTTATCACTCCCTGTGATTTTCAGACGAACTGCCAATGAGTTAATATTGAAACCCGGGATCCTTATGATCCTTATGAAGCACAATTTTCACTATTCAAAGAACTAAATTGATCTTCTGGGAAATATTTGTTTTCACTCCAGATACCACATTTTTTAAAAGTTGATAAAATATCAATGACCAGTAAGGTGAAATATCCCTGAAGACTTCAGTGAGAAACAGGTGAAGGAACCATGGATGTTTAAATTCAATTGAGAAGGCATAAGGGTTCCCTGCCAGTATAGATAGGTCCAGTGCAATATATTTATGAATATATAAACAAATTCTGAGTTCCTGATGTGGCCAAATCATATATGAAGTGTTCTACATAGCATTTTGGAGCATTACCAGAAAGGTAACACATGTAAAACGCCTTCTCTCTTTTGCCAGAAATTCCTACCTTGGCAAAATTACTTTGTTATTAAAAGTTCTCTGTCTGAGGATCTCTTTGAAGAGGTAATTATTCTACAGAGTGCAACAGTTTTTATCCCCCAACGAAGTAGCTGAGAGTGTTAAATTTTTAGTATACATTTTCATCTGATGGAAAAAAAGTCAGAACAAAATGACAACAAAGATTCCTCAGATAAAGATGAATCACATGGCTCGGCACCTGTGGCTCAACAGGCTAAGGTGCCAGCCACGTACACCTGAGCTGGCGGGTTTGAATCCAACCCGGGCTCGCCAAACAACAATGATGGCTGCAACCAAAAATTGGCCAGGCGTTGTGGCGGGCGCCTGTAGTCCCAGCTACTTGGGAGGCAGAAGCAATAGACTCACTTGAGCCCAGGAATTGGAGGTTGCCATGAGCTGTGATGCCATGGCACTCTATCCAGGGTGACAGCTTGAGGCTCTGTCTCAAAAAAAAAAAAAAGATGAATCACAGAAAAATGACAAAAGTGAGGAAGAACGTATCACCTGCTTCATTGGGTGCTTAACATTCACAGTCATTCAAAGTACTGATAACTTGAACAAGTGGCACTCACAGGGAATAATCATAAAGGTAGCATGATTTCTTCTTTCTACTCTTTTACCTAGATATAAGCCTGGATGATAAGTTGTCAAAGGTAGTTGTTGGTAGAAGTTCTACAACCTCTTTAAGACATTAACATAGCCCCAATTCAGAAAGCAGAATGGCTGGTTATATATAATAATTACATTAATTTTATAGAAAGTTAAACTCTTTTCCCTTGGCCCTGCTGCGGATGGCTTCAGGGTAAAGGTTAGAGCAGCTGTTCTCAACCTGTGGGTCACAACCTCTTTGTGGGTCAAATGACCCTTCACAGGGGTTGCCTAAATACATCCTGCATATCAGATATTTACATTATAATTCATAATAGTAGCAAAATTACAGTTATGAGGTAGCAACGAAAATAATTTTATAGTTCGAGGTCACCACAACATGAGGAATTGTATTAAAGGGTCACAGCATTAGGAAGATTGAGAACCACTGGATTAGAGGGAGGCAAACAGGATGGCTGTGCTCCCCTCACCTGCCTGCCCCACTCCTGTCTCCAATTTTTTGTAACCTAATTCTGATTGAATGTTGTGAGAGTGGAAATAGGAACACACAAGAAAACTCTCATTCTTTAGTAGGATGTCTCTTTTTCTTATGCAAACGTTATTGAATTCTTTAGCTATCCCAGCAGAGAACATTAAATTATTATATATAATTACCAAGATGCAAGCAATGAATTTCTCTCTAGCCGCCCTCTGCTGAGATTCCATTACTCACATGACCCTGTTGCATGGATCCTAACGTGACCTCACACCGGCTCTGCCATGTTAGTGGTGCACCTCTAGGCCAAGAAAAGCATTTACCACATCCTTGGAAAGCTTCCAGTGTTTTCCACTTTAGTCCTAAATTTGGGCCCCAGCCCTCCTCTTCCTCTGCTCCGTTAGCTCTGGTGACTGATTCTCACCTTCCCTTCTTTTGAAAGTGTGTTTGACATTATTTCCCCAAATTCCAGGAAACATATTTCAATATTTCAAAGTTCAAGCCCCTTCTTACCAAATGTGGATGAAAAGGACAGGGAGTTTTAGAGGGTTTCATTTATGTAGAATCATCATGGAAGCCTCTTGAAGAAGGTTACATAAAATTAAGCTATTGTGAGGATGCTGGGAAGCTCGGAGCATGCTGGGAAGAGTGGAGCAGCAGGCTTGGAAGATGGGTGGAAACAAGAGAGAAGAGTGGATGATCAGATCCCATCCACCACGGAGCCTGGGGTGCCAAGCTTGCACCACAGTTCCTCAGGTATTTGATAATACCAATTATTCCAAATGGCATGTTGATCACTGCTGTACCTGGAAACTGGGTGTTCCTGCTGCTCCCATGACCACCATCAACACAGTTCCAAAGGAAAATCTATTAACACTACTCTGACTAATAGTACTACAATTGGAATAATAATATTTTCTCCTAAAGTGAGTTTGAGAGGCATAATTGTACATATATTTGCATGCATACTAATAATGCATTAGTTTTAAAATATGAGGTCACATGACATTTGTTAATAGTTATACCTGCTCTATGCAATGACACTTTTTAAACAGAGTGATAATGAAATAACCATTCTCAATATAGGTTTTTATCAGTTAGGACTAAGTTAAGTGGCAAATAACAGAAACCCAAACTAAATGTTTCTTAAATTCGATAGTAGTCTGTCTTTCCGTGATGAACACAACCTGGAGAGGAGCAATTCAGAGTTGTCACAGTGGTGTATGATCACTACGACTTTTTAAATCTTGTTTCTTTGCCATCCTTATGTGCTTCTCATGGGCTATCACGGCTGCTCAAGTTCCTGCCATCAGTCTGTATTCCATCCAACAGAAAGAAAAGAGGGAAGAGACAGAGACAAAGGGATTAAGTATGTGAGCTATCTTTTAAGAAGGTGTTCCAGAAATTGCTACATGACATTTCTGTTTTAACTTCTCATCAGGTGGAACTAAGTCATGTGTCCACACTTTATTGCATATATAGCCTTTATTCTGATAAAATTAAAGGGTCTATTATCCACAGAGCATTGGTCTAGACAATTGGCAGTCTCTGTGATTAGTTTTTCTTTCTTGTTTTCTTTTGGCTTTGTGGAAAGTAGCTTTTCTCTTGAGGAGGTTAGCATTAGGTTTTCTCTCCTCTAAAGCTGAAGCTTTCCACATACTTCTCTCAAGCCACTGTGAGTTTACAGCTGTCTCACCCACCTTTCACTCTACACACACTCTTTGCTTACTAGTTTATAAACTTCTGGCTGGGTGTGGTGGCTCATGCCTCTAATTCAAGAATTTGGGGAGCCTAAGGGGAAGGATCACTTGAGCCCAGGAGTTTGAGATTACAGTAAGCTAGGATCACTCCACTGCACTCCAGCCTGGGCAACAGAGTGAGACCCTATCTCAAAAAAAAAAAAAAGTAAAAACTTGGTATAGCTATAATCAAAAGCATTGTATTACACACTTAAAATATTTTTAGGATGGAGGATTTTATGTTATGCTCTTACTACAATAAAATGTAATTTTTTTAACTGTAGCAACCTATACTTTCAGAATCAGAATCTTTTGGCAAAGGTCCTGCAAATCTCCATTTTTACCAGGTTTTTTCAAGTTATTTTAATGTACCTCACAATTTAAACCTGTTCTATCATATCTCTTCCAACTCTGAAATGCTAGTTTTAATCTACACAATCCTGATTCCGAAATTGCCAATCAAAAGGCTATGGAAGAATTAGAAACTTCACCTTCGGCAGTATTTTTCCAGGGTAAGGAATGCTTTGATTTGGGGGAGAAACAGAAATGGGTGTAGACATGAAGAATTGGGATCCTGCTCTTCAGTACACAAAATCAACTTGTCTGAAAGGGTTAAGACTTAATAAGCATTTGTTTCCATTTGTATATTTTCAAGAGTAAACAAATTATTCCATTTCCTCTTCCCATCCATGAGCCTAGTGCTAAAGATTATGATAATTCTCTGCAGTATGATTTTATTAGTCCAAACTAAACTGTGGTTCTGATGGAAAAAGAAGAGGGGTCTCTGGACAGCTACCCTTTGCCAGTCTTTGCTAGATGCTCCACAATTCTGCTTGAATTTTGACAACAATCCTGAAAGAAAGGTGGCATTCCTATTTTTATAAATGAGAAAACTAAAGATCAAGCATATTACATAATTTTGCATAAAATATCACAGCCAAAGTATGACAGGGGATTTAAACCCAAGTATGGCTAAATACTATTCTGTGTTCCCTACCACCATCCTGCTTTCAAATAAACATGGCATTAATTTGTGTGTGAGGTGATATTCAAAGCTTGAACCTTAAAAAGATGTGATATGATATGCTTCCAAACCATTAATGAGGAATGGTTCCATTCCTCACCATGGTAACCTATGTCCTTTAAAATACTGAAGTCTATGTGCTAATATGCACCTGCATATGTACAACAAACACACACACACGCTTGTGCTTGCACACACTCTCATTCTCTATCATTCTTCTCTCTCTTCTCCTCCTCCCTCCCTTTCTCAAATGCAGGAGAAAAATTTCTTCCTCTAAAATGACTCTATAAATGATGCAGTTTTTCTGTTCAGTTATATCTAAGGGCAAATAATGTGCTCGTCTCTTCTTCTCTCACATTAAAAGATAGCTCTATAATTAAAAGATTGTGGTTGCAATCTCTTGTAGTTTTAGGCATTTGTGTTTAAGCATCAGTGCAGGTGCAGACAGTACCAGTTTCTCAGGAGAGCATGTTGTCTATAATCAGTGGCTGCTGGCCTCTGATGCTGCAGGGACTCAGAATTAGTCTGCACAATGTCTTGGTATTAGTCTTACAGCACATCAATGAGCGCATCCATTCTTGACAAAATGTGGACTGAAAAAAGAGATGTTTTTAGAGGGGTCAACGCATCCAAAATGACTTTAAAAATCACATCTTTAAACCTTTCTGTTCCAATGAGACTTTTTGGTCAAGATTCAACAGATACATTCAACTTCCCTAATCTAAGCCAGATTTAGGGCAATATCTACTCCATTTAGGGTACCTCGACAACAACAAAGATGACGTAAAGTAGATGGCTTTTAAGCAATAGAAATGTATTTCTCAAACTTCGAATGGGTGGACACGAAAGCTCAAAGTGCCAATAAATTCCGCGTCTAAAGAGAAGCCACCCGTGTCTTGCTATATGTAAACAGCGCCTTCTGAAAGCGGAAGGGGTGAGGGTCTCTCCGGAATCTTTTTCGTAAAGACACTAATCCCGTTAGTGAAGGCAGAGTCCTCATGACTCGTCATCTCTCAAAGCCTCCACCTCCTAACATCATTCCCTTGGGGGTTAAGATGTCAATGTGAGAATTTTAGAGGGAACCGAGTGTTCAGAACGTAGCAGGCAGCCTAACCTTCGGGGCAGTAAGCAGGTCACATTTGGGGTCACACTTTGGCTTCCTTTTTTGATATTTCATGAGAGTTTTTGTTTTACTTCTAGAGATTAAAGAAATGTTTGTGGCCTCTCTACTGGCACCAGAGAAAATCAGAATCTAATTTGGAAAAACTCAAAGTAAAAATGTGCAGGTTTTACCTACAGTTTTCCTTCATCCCGCGTCACTCCCATCCTGCGGTCAGATCAAGTCACTGTGGCAACCTTATCAGGGTCCTCAGCCAGGTTTCATAGCTGTATCAACAGACTGTGGCGTCAGGAAGAAACTGCCCAGCTACATTAATCACTGGCCTGTGGAATGGGACTGAGGGTAGCAAGCCATTGCAAGGCTACAAAACGGATCACTAGGAAAAGAAAAGGCATGGACCTGGAATGGGCTTATGTTTTACTCCCAATATTCATGTTTTTAAAAATTTTGTCCACACATTCAGAATGTCAAAACACCTCTTGATCAAAGCTGAAATGGAACATTCACTGTTAATGTTTTGGTAGTGATTTTCCCAGGTAAAAATAAAACCAGTATTATGAGAGATAAAAACATGAAAAGCTTCCTTACTGGCCTTCAGATATTTTTTTCTTTCTTTCCTTTTTTTTTTTTTTTTTTGTAGAAAGTCTTTATTTATTTATTTTTTTTATAATTTTATTGAATCATAATTCGGTACATTGGTGCAATCATAGGGCATTCATATACATTCAGAAATGTTTTGATCGTACTGTTACAGATAGCCTTCATGGTATTTTCTTGATCACTATATAAGGACATTGACACTCTACATTTAATAAGTTTCACCAGTACACTGCTAAGATGCACCGTAGGTGTGATCCCACTAATTGCCCTCCCTCCACCCATCCTGCCCCCTCCCCTCCCCTGCCCTCCCCTCCCTTTCCCTTTTCCCTGTATTCTTGTGCTATAATTGGGTTTTAGCCTTCATATGAAAGCTATAAATTAGCTTCATATTAGGGCTGAGTACATTGGATACTTTTTCTTCCATTCTTGAGATACTTT
>CAUYON010081101.1:0-34037 GCA_963573935.1 Arctocebus calabarensis
TGGTCCCAGCTACTTGGGAGGCAGAGGCAGGAGACTCGCTTGAGCCCAGGAATTGGAGGTTGCTGTGAGCTGTGATGCCATGGCACTCTATCCAGGGTGACAGCTTGAGGCTCTGTCTCAAAAAAAAAAAAAAAAAAAGAATACTAACATTCATCTATAAATGAAACGTATATTTCAAACTTAATACTGTAGCTCTTTGGAACAAGAAGCAGAGGAGGGCTGAAAGCGAGCGAGGTCCATCAGGAGTCCCCGCGGAGGAGCAGGCGTCCCTCGGAGCCTATGTGGTCTGCCAGGGAACTGGGGAGAAGGAACAGCATACCTACAGGAGGCAAAACGTCATGAAGACCCCAGGGGTCACTTTCCTGTCTCGGTCCAGAAACTATGTTTTCTGGGTCTTTCCATCCCCATCTCCAGACCTCTGGCTGCCCCCAGCAGCCTGGAAGTCTAGGGCTCCAGGGCCCTGCAACAAGAGCACACAGCACAGGCTTAGCTCAGCAGCGGCGTGAGTGGGAGCTTGACCAGAGGGAGCTGCTGCCATCAGTATATCATCGGCAGGTCTGCTGTTTCACCGACACCTTTCAGTAGAGCTCTCGGGCCTTCCTACCTTTCTAGCAGAGATAAGAAGAAGAGCAGAGGATGGGATTTTAGCTGGAAGGTGGTTGGGCAGCAGGCCGGTGTTCAGTGCACATCATTTGTCCTGTTTTCCCTCCTTCTTATCTTCCTTCCTCTGTTTGGTTTATTAGCTACTGACTCTGCGGCAGGTACCCCAGGGAACAAGATCAATGTGGCCCCAGCCCTGACGCAGCTGACATTCTGCCACTGAAATATAGGGAACTTCTTTGATCCCTTTTTGGAAGAACCTCTTTCCCATAAGTTCTCTCAGACTTTCCTCTTGTTTCATTGGCTCTGCCTGGGTCACAGGCCTGCCCCAACAGTCAGACACTGTCAGAGGGAACAGGATGGCCCTGCTGACACAACTCAATCATGACCTGGGACGCCCAGATGAATCAGGATTTCTGTGTGATGAAGGCAGAAGGGAGGGTGGCCGCACAGGAGAGGACTTGGATGGACGGTGGGTTTAGACCACAGTCTGACACCAGGCTTAGTGCTCACACAGTTTTCTGGGGGTCCCGGGGCTGTGGAATGGCGTTCAACTGATGTCTCTCTTCACAGGAGGAGGTTAGTTGCTGTTGCGGATGACAGAGATGAGGTCAAGGGCTCACAGAAAGCACAGAAGGTTCAGAAATAACACAAAGGGTCTAGATTACCAGACTGGAGGACGCAAGGAAGGAGAGAATGGAAACCTGGTCCCGCTGACCCTTTAACTGGCCACATAGGAACTTCTCTTTAAAAGGCTGAAGAACAGAGATTTTTTTAAAAGAAAAGAAACTCAGGGGCTGAGTTGGGAAGGACACTTACTTCAAAAAGCTTTTCTCCAGGGCACCGAGCAGAAAATCTTTTTGAAATAAGTGTCCTCCCCAACCCAGTCCCTGACACGTCTGTAAATGGAACAGACCAGGTCCTTGCAGTAGCGTTGTGCAAAGAGCTGTTGCCAGCAGGAAGTGAAATAACAAAGCAAAGTCTTTTCCTCTGCTTACTGACCTCCTTTTGGGACCCCAGTCTACAAAAATAAAAAGAATAATCATCATCATTTCCATTCTGGAAACAGGCCAGCCTACTCTTATGTTCACTAACCTCACCGAGCCCGAGTCCTGAGGCAAGCTCGCTGTCTCCGGGACTATAAAATGCCAAGTTAGCAAAATCTCTGGACTCCAAGTTTCCACCTTTGTACCCCTCCCTCACTGCATGGGTACTTGCCAGAGGATAAATGAGGCTTCATGAGCCAGAAATTATCCTGACATCCTCCCTTCCCTGTTAAACTGTCCCATGGTACCTTCGACAACACAGTCTCCAAGTATTTTTTTTTTCTTTAGAGACAGAATCTCACTTTCTCACCCTCAGTAGAGTGCTTTGGTGTCACAGCCTACAGCAACCTCTAGCTCTTAGGCTTAGGCGATTCTCTTGCCTCAGCCTCCTGAGCAGCTCCAAGTATTTTTAATCATCCATCCTTACCAGGAAAAACAAATGAGCACAGACTCAATTGGGTCCCCTGGGAAGCAGACACTGAGGTGGAGTTAGGAAAGAAAGAGGTTTATTGCAAGTGATGCCCATAAAAGATAAAAGGGAGAGGAACAGGACTGGACAGGGAGAGCCTTCGATGCCACACGGATCTGATGGTCTCAGCCAGCCCCACCTGCTCTCTGGGCAAAGACTGCCTGTAGGAGGAGTTGCCCTGTTGAACATAAATGGCCAGGCCCAGGGACACCGCCACTCTCAGTCACTGGCTGGAAATGCCTCTCCTTAAAAGCTGAAGGGGAGTGAGTGGAATCTACCAGCAGGAGGCTGTCACACAACTCTACTCCTTGCTGCTCAACACGCCCTTTCTTAAAAAGGGGATCTAAGCAAAGTAGCTCTGCAGCTGCCCCAGGCCTCTGTGTGAGGGTCACAGAGGCTGCTCCTTATATTATTATATAGGTACCCTACAAATACATCAAAAATTAGGCCAGGTAAGGTGGCTCATGACTGTAATCCTAGCACTCTGGAAGGCTGAGGCAGGCGGATTGCTTCAGTGAGGCCGAGTCTCTACCTAAATTAGAAAAAATAGCCGGGTGTTGTGGCGGGCACCTGTAGTCCCAGCTATTTGGGAGGCTGAGGCTAGAAGATGGCTTGAGCCCCAAGACTTTGAGGTTGCTGTGAGCTGTGACACCATGACATTCTACCCAGGGTGAGAGCGTTAGACTCTGTCTCAAAAGTAAAATAAAATTTCATAATAAGATGACATAAAACACATAAATAGGGACTTTTGTGTTTCCTTCTGCTCCCTCTACAGCCGGCATCTCTCACAGCCCTTCTGCAGACCGCTGTTCTGGGAAACAGACGCCCTCTACATGGAGCTTCTTCATGGGTGCCCCTCTCCATCCCCAGGCCTGAAGTGGTGCTGGCTCCCCTCTGTCCAGCAGCAGCTGACCAGGTACTCCTTGGACCCCACGAGCTAGAGTCAGAAGACGGGATCCAGAAGTTAAGGGGCACTTCCCATCCTTGGCATTCCCTTGTTAAAACCTTGGTTCTGCCATCCAAACCATATCACTTTGCCTTTGCTACAGGAATTCCCTAAGGCGTGGACCAAATGTCTCCACTCGCAGTTTGTGCTGTCCTCCTCTCAAACCTACAGCAAAAGCAGCCACCAGGGGTGACACCCTTCATATGCTCAAAGGGGAGATGCTGGTACTTTGCTAACACGTCTCTAACATTGGACCACAATTATTTCCTTCACCTGCATTTCGAAAATCCCCCCGGCTAGGGCAGCGCCTGTGGGTTAGTGGGTAGGGCACCAGCCCCATATACTAAGGGGTGGGGGTCCGAACCTGGCCCTGGCCAAACTGCAACAATAACAAAAAATAGCCGGGCATTGTGCAGGCGCCTATAGTCCCAGCTACTCAGGAGGCTGAGGCAAGAGAATCCTCTAAGCCCAAGAGCTGGAGGCTGCTGTGAGTTGTGTCACCACAGCACTCTACAAAGGGTGACAAAGTGAGACTCTGTCTCAAAAAAGAAAAAAGAAAGAAAGAAAAGAAAAGAAAAAGAAAATCCCCCCCCCCCTGGTATGACCCACTTCAGGAGGACATAGAGAAGGTCGAACGCTCAGCCTCAAGTTCAAGACCAAACACAAGTACCAAGTTCCAAATCACAAGCAGAAGCACAGCACCTGGGCTCTACGGGGGCTGGCCTGGGTCTCTCATCATTCTGACAGTGTAAATACCACCGTGACCCAAAGAACACCCACTTGGCTTCCCAGCGTGCTGTTCTGGCACAGGACTGTGCTTGCCTTGTGTGTCCCCTGCTCTTTGAGAACCTAGGATGCAAAGCTGAGTAAAGGAGATCAAGCTCGGGACAAGAGTTGAGGAATGTGACAGTGGCTTCACACAGAGCAGCGGACACCACACACATCACTGCCAGAGCACAGCCACGTGAGGGCGGGGATGTTTATCTCCAAAGAAAAGTTCATTTCTCTCCCCACAGCACCAAAAATAGGGGCTGGCTTCAAGTATATAGCATGTGTTGAATTAATTTTGTTCTTCTTCTAATATCTACATTTCCTTAAGGAGCTAAGACACCTACCATAAAAAGATGAATTAAGGAACACAAAATGGCTGTCCCTTTTTTTCTCGAGTGCGTTCGGAAGTCCAGATCCTTTGTTTCGGGGGGGGATTTTCATCCACATCCTTAGTAATGTGTTTGTGAGGCCTCTCTGGACCAGTAGTAGACAGCTGGCGGCAAGAGAAGGGGAGAGACCTGGGCGCGTGCGAGCGGGCTCAGCAGACGGTGCTCCCCACACCTAGTACACCCGTGTGCTAGCTTCTCGCCAATCTTTAGAATCAAACCCCCACTAATGGCCCAATCAGGGATGACAGTGCCCCAGGGGACGCTGGCAATGCCTGGAGACATTCTTGGTGGTCACAACCAGGAGGAAGCTCCTGGCGTCTAACAGGAACAGGCCGGGCTGCCACTCCACACCCTGCAGGGCACACGGCCCCACAGCAGAGAAAGGCTCCTCCCCAGACGTCAGCAGTGCTGGGGCTCAGAAATCCTGACCTGTAACACAAGACGCCAGCAGCCTCTTACCTTTTCTGGCTTTTTGTTTTCTTTCCTTCCCCAATGTAACAACAACAACAAAAAAATGCTGGAAAATAGAACCTTTGGTTCAACCTTCAGCCTGTGGCATTTCAAGCCCACTGTGTCAGGGATTGGAGCAGCAAAGCCAAGGTTCACCTGGGAATAGGCACCTGGGCTGCCACATGCCTCTCCTGGGCACCTGCTACCAACCTTGAGGTGCCCAAGGTGCTGATCTCCCAAGAGCCCTTCTCTCCGAGTCACACCAAGGGTCTTCTGTGCAGCACGGAACTCAGCACAGGGCGGTGCACGGTGCTTCCAGGCAGCCAGGTCCCTGTCTCCGCGGCACACAACACAAACAGCACGGTGAGCGGATGTTTTGCATATTGCAGAGTGGGCTGCACGCATCCCATGGTGCTCTGAGCAGAAGGACAAGGACGGCAGAGGAGAGGCCCTGACTTGGCCCATATTGTTGGGAGGGGAATGCCTTGTGCCTGGGACAGAGTTCACTGTGTGGGGACAGAGGAAACCCTGCCAGTCTACAGGCCCAGGAAAAAAGTAAACATCAGGTCTCAGACTGCTCCTGTGTGCTGTCCCTCATCACAGAGAGGCAGGTTTCTGCAAGAACTCTGATTAGGGATAAGACAGAACTTGAGATCAACAAGGTGGTTCCAGAACACCTGCCACGGAAGATATCTGTTTGGGTAGCCTTGAGGGTCCTAGGATGGAAGAAAGTCTCAAGTCCATTCATTCAACGTTAACTCCACAATCACTGGTGATTTAGACAAGATAATAAAAATAGAAGCAGAAGAGAGTTAAGAATTAAAGATATTCCACAATGATTGTTAAGTTTTAGGCCAGGAGTGGTGGCTTACACCTGTAATCCCAGCACTTTGGAAGGCCAAGGCAGGAGGCCAGAATCTGAGACAAGCTTAGACATCACAGCAAGACCCCACCTCTACAAAAAATATTACAAAATTAGGAGCAGTGTCTGTGGCTCAAAGGAGTGGGCGCCACAGGTCGGAGGAGGCGGATTCTAACCTAGCCCCAGCCAAAAACTAAAAAAAAAAAATTAGTCAGGAGTGGCGCCTGCCTGTAGTCCCAGCTACTTGGGGGAGGGGATTGGGGCAGAGGATCAATTGAGCCCAGGAGTTCGAGGATACAGTGAGCTATGATCACACCACCGCACTCCAGCCTGGGCACACAGTGAGCCCCTGCCTCAAAAAATAAATAAATAAATTACATTTTGATACTGACAAGCTGGTTTAATCTCATTATTGCAACAAGGCCGTGTCATTGAGGAAAAGCCTCCTTTTCTAAAACAGCAAGCACCCCTCCTACCTGGGGAATCTCCCATTCTGTGGGTCTTGCTGTAAGGCAGGGCCTGCCGCACACCCACGCAAACAAAGGCTGAGGTGTGGATAGTCCCACGCCCCAGTAGCTAAGGCACAGGCAGGTGCCTGATGCGGGTTTGTATCTTGTCCCCCACCTCCAAATTCATATCCACCAGTACTTGTGAATGTGATCTTGTGTGAAAACAGGGTCATTGCAGACGTAGTCAAGATGTGGTGGTACTTGATTAGGGTGTCCCTACGAAGAGTTACGTACGAATGCAGAGACACAAGGGAAGGCGGCCGTGTGACCAGGGAAGAGACCGGAGTGACGGGTGTCCAAGCCATGGGCTGCCAAGGGTGGTGGGAGGAGGCACAGAAGAGATGCGTCCCTGGCATCTCAGAGGCAGCACAGCCCTGAGGTCTTCTAGTCTCCAGAAGGGTGAGTATAAATTCCTATTGTTTGAAGACACCCAGCGTGTGAGGCTGTCTTTATCAGGGCACCGGAGGACATAACGTAGATGCCCACACTCAGGACCTAAACCTTAAGGGTGTGCCACAGAGACCCAGTGATGGAAAGTATTCACAGCAGCAGGGCAACAGCGAGTGTCAGTGCCCACAGAAGCTGTGACAAGTGCCCAGGGACTTGACTGTCACTGCTGACAGTGGCAATACCTACAGGAGTGTCTACATCAGGCTGCCCCTATGGCCCCTCACCCACCTACCTGCTCTTGGTCTTAACCTGTTTTATTAGCCTGATTCTTGATTCTGTACGTTATGCAATATCCTTTCAGAAAGTTCCTTTTCTGTTCAATTTAGCCAGTTAATTTCTGTTGTCTGCAACTAAAATCTCTGATTGGTACAAAACCTCATCCAGATAATTCATAATGCATTGTCTATGCATATAAAAGGCCCAGCAGTGTCTCTCCAACTTTCAACTGAACATAATCTTTACATGCCTTAAAGACTCAAGTATGAGTCAAGTGATGGATAGTTAAGAACTACTGATAAGGCTCGGCGCCTGTGGCTCAGCGGGCTAAGGCACCAGCCACGTACTCCTGAGCTGGCGGGTTCGAATCCAGCCCAGGCTGCCAAACAACAATGACAGCTGCAACCAAAAAATGGCTGGGCATTGTGGCGGGCGCTTGCAGTCCCAGCTACTTGGGAGGCTGAGGCAAGAGACTCGCTTGAGCCCAGGAATTGGAGGTTGCTGTGAGCTGTGATGCCACAGCACTCTATCCAGGGTGACAGCTTGAGGCTCTGTCTAAAAAAAAAAAGAGCTACTGATAAAACTGTATATATCACTGAGGGTTTACTGAGCTTTAAGAAGTAAGCTCTACTTCTCACAATAAAGCTTAGAATTTCGGCAACATGCAATTCATAACACTTGTCATCTATTTAGACTTTAATACCATGCATTGCAATGTTTTTAAGAATTGGATATATATTTAGATATTGATTTACCTAATCAAAAGGATAAACATTTTAAGAAAAAAAGTCTGTGTATATAAGATCTCTTCAAAGCACCCCAAAATGCTACCAAATAATGAGAGATCAAATATGTAGATGGAAATAAAACTCCACAGTGTTAAAAAGAGGAACAATTACTGGAAACAAGAAAGTATAGATGCCTCAGGAGAATCAGGCGACATATGGACACACAGCAGTGGTGACCACCCAGATGAGCAGTGGATAGGAAACGCTCTTTGCAGTCATGAGAACTGCAGGACCTGGAATGTCACGTCATACTACGTGTCTTCCCAGGCCCTCTGATAGAAACATGCCTTCACATTCAATAGAAGACGTTTCCCATGTATTCCAACTTTTCGCTGATTACCAGAAAGTCATAGATGGGATTTCTGGCTGAAACTGCCTCCACTTTCTAAATCTCATATCTAGTCATGTCAAATTATGTTGTACATACTCCCTCAAGACTTTAGTCAGCAACTCTTGTATTTTAATTGAAAGACCAAATGTGCTGATAGAGAAGTATATCAGGAAAAGAGTGGTGGCTCATGCCTGTAATCCTACCACTTTGGGAGGCCAAGGCAGGAGGATCACTTAACGCCAGAATTTGAGACCAGCCTGGGCAACACAGTGAGACCCCATCTCTACAAATACAGGAGAAGCTCTGTAAGTTGACCATCTAACTGTAACAAATTGATCAACATATAGAGGTGGTCAACATAAGGAACTTTCATTGCACACATGTGTTGTATCTGGTGTAATTATCCAGTCTCTGAAAATGAAGTCAACTTAAAGAGGTGCTCAATGTAGGAAGGTAGCCAACTGTAGAGGTTCTACTATAATTCTTCTTTTTTTTTTTTTTTTCAGACAGAGCCTCAAGCTATCACCCTGGATAGAGTGCTGTGGCACCACAGCTCACAGCAACCTCCAATTCCTGGGCTCAAACAAGTCTCCTGCCTCCGCCTCTCAAGTAGCTGGGACTACAGGCGCCCACCACAACGCCCGGCCATTTTTGGTTGCAGCCGTTATTGTTGTTTGGCGGGCCCGGGCTGGATTCGAACCTGCCAGCTCAGGTGTACGTGGCTGGCACCTTAGCCCGTTGAGCCACAGGCGCCGAGCCAGAGGTTCTACTATAATTCTTAAAAATTAGTTGGGCAGGGCAGTGCCTTTGGCTCATCGAATAGGGCGCCGGCCCCCTATACTGAAGGTGGCAGGTTCAAATCCAGCCTTGGCCGAACTGCAAAACAGAAAAATTGCCGGGTGTTGTGGAGGGCGCATATAGTCCCAGCTACTCGGGAGGCTGAGGCAAGAGAATAGCCTAAGCCCAGGAGTTGGAGGTTGCTGTGAGCTGTGTGACGCCACGGCACTCTACTAAGGGTGATAATGTGAGACTTTGTCTCTACAAAAAAAAATAAAATAAAATTAGCTGGGCATAGTGGCACATGCCTATAATCCTAACTACCCACAAGACTGGACGACAGAGCACGACTCTGTCTCTAAAAAAAAAAAAAAAGAATAAAGAATAAAAGGAAATACAAGGTGGACATAAAGTTCATGTTCCCTTTACTATGTTACACTATTTTAAATCTTTTTTTTTTTTTTTTGTAGAGACAGAGTCTCACTTTGTTGCCCTCGGTAGAGTGCTGTTGTGTCACAGCTCACAGCAACCTCCAACTCCTGGGCTTAGGCGATTCTCTTGCCTCAGCCTCCCAAGTAGCTGGGACTACCAGAGCCCTCCACAACGCCCGGCTATTTCTCTGTTTTGCAGGTCGGCTGAGGCCGGGTTTGAGCCCGCCACCTTTAGTACATGGGGCTTGCGCCCTACTCAATGAGCCACAGGCACCGCCCTATGTTACACTATTTTAAATTGCACATGAACTTTATGCTCAACCTGTATATCAATTAAAAAGTGTTACTACTGCCTAGGCATGGTGGCTCACACCTGTAATCCTAGCACTCTGGGAGGCCGAGGCAGGTAGATTGCTTGAGCTCAAGACTTCCAGACCAGCTTGAGCAAGAGTTACTCAAAGATTACAGGCATGCACCACTATGCCCAGCTAATTTTTTTTTTTGTAGAGACAGAGTCTCACATTATCACCCTCTACTAAAAAAAAGAAAAACTACTCAGCCATTGTGGTGGTCACATGTAGTTCTAGCTACTTGGGAGGCTAAGGCAAGAGGATCACTTGAGCCCAAGAGTTGGAGGTTGCTGTGATCTATGATGCCAGGGCACCAGAGTGAGACTCTGACTGGAAAAAAAAAAGTTTCTACTATACATAATCTACCATAATGTGTTATAGTATATTGAAGATCATTAGTTGGGGAGAAAAAATAGTCCCAAAAATAAGTATCTATGACTTCATGAAGGCTCACTCCTGTGACTCCCAACTAAAGCCATCAAATCTTATTCTCTCACCTGCTGAGCAAAGAACACTTCAGGTAAGATTATACTACACTTTTGGTTCTTATTCCCTTTCCTACAGCAAACAAAATCTGGCTGGTTTCATTCATTTTCATTCCTTCAAAGTCCTCCTGATAAGCTGCCCGCTGGGTGGAAATGTTTTCCAAACAGAGGATAAGGTCACTCTATCCTACAGCAAACTCGCCCAGCGCCCGATGGCCCAGCTGCTAAGTCAGCGGTGCTGAGAAGTGAACCATTGCTGATCATTTCTGACGGTGGGCTCCAGGGCCAAGGGGTTCAGCCTCTTTCTGAGTTAATCCTGTCTCTTCGAGTATGGTATTGAAGATGGGGTTTGTTTCCTCAGTTGTACACCCTTGTTCTGTTCTTAACATCTGTGGCTTGATAGCTAAGGGACAAACAGATTTTAAAAGTTGGACAATCCCATACAAAAAGAAGTACTAGCAGGGTCTTTTGAATTCTTGGATGAAGTAAGTGCTGCTAACCCACTCTCAACCATATGCTACAAGAAAAAGTTTAGGGACACATCAAAGTTTCATGGGCAAGTTTAGAAAATGAAGATTTTGCCCTTTTAATTTACAGAGCAGAGGTAATTGGCTCGGCTTCTGTCTTACGTAAGCAAACTTGAGTCAAAGACAAGGTCAACCAGAAACATCAGCTAAACCTGAGCATCTAGGAACTATACTTTCTCCTCTGATCTCAGGAGGCAGCAATGCTACTATCCCCATGGCACAGTGTGGGAAACCCCAATCACAGCTAAGGGGAGATGCTGCTGGATTTAAATCCAGAGCCTGTGGCTGAACTGCTCCCTTAGTGATGAAAAGGGGATTTTTAAGTGGAATTGAAGAAAAGAAAAATGTAAACTTTCAGGGAAACATTTATACTTTAAACTTAATAAAGTGAGTGGGGGAGGGTACATGTTTTTAGAAATCAGTGTGCCCTGAGAGAACCTATGGCCTAGGGACCTAGTAGTAACCATGGATGTCACTTTATTTCAATGGACCAAAAAGCATTTTATAGTTTCATTTTATCTGATAAATCTATTTTAAGTTACTGTTACCATTATTTTCCACAAAGGTAAGAACACAGGATTACTTCAGTGGTTTCTTTATCTACCACTGCATCTATATTTACAAATCAAACAAACTCTTCTCATTGATGTATAATTTCAGGAGGGCTTTATATTTGTGTTAAAACGATTTGGTACTTGGCTGGGCGCCTATAGTTCAGCAGCTAGGGCGCCAGCCACGTACACCGGAGCTGGCAGGTTTGAACCCAGCCCAGGCCTGCCAAACAGCAATGACAACTACAACCAAAAGTAGCCAGGCATTGTGGCAGGCGCTTATAGTCCCAGCTACTTGGGAGGCTGAGGCAAGAGAATAGCTTAAGCCCAAGAGTTGGAGGTTGCTAGGGCTGTGATGCCACAGCACTCTACCCAGGGCAAATAGTGAGACTCTGTCTCAAAAAAAAAAAAAAAGAAAGAAAGAAAGAAATGATTTTTGTACGTCTTTTGCTGAAAATAAATGTATTTATCTATTTCTCCACTATCATAATCCCATTTAAATAATCACAGTACTTCCCACTTCAAAAATACATCCCACTTAATCTATTGGAATTTGCATTTGTAAGAGATCTGATTAATCCCCAGGCTCTGAATCTTAGTTAGGCTCCTCTTAGTAATTTTCCATCCATCCCTGCTCTTGCCCAGCTGTCCTGGCTGTACCATCTCCCTCCCCTTCTGCAACAGGGAGAAGAACACCCCTCAAAATAGTCCTGAATCAAATCTTTCTTTCCCCATTAAAAAGCACCAGAATAATCTTTTCTTTAACAGGCAAAATAACTCACACTGACCCTTACTCTAAAGCATCTGAGTGAAAGAGTATTCTTATAGTACAAAGGTATTTGACTTTGAAAACCAAACTTCAAGATAAGTGCCAAGAACGTTCCAGAATGTGCCTCCTTTTCCTCTTTCTGCAGAATCCAGAGGCGATTGCTAGGCATCCTCCCAGTGTTGCCCCAGCATAGGCTGCGTCACCTCCACCTCCCATGCACCCACAAGCCTGCTCTCTCCCCTCTCTAATTCACCTCCACCCCCCACTTGCCTCCCCACTGAAGATCTTCCCATGACATTGGACACAATGACCAAATCCCGAATTCCCCAGTTTTGGAATACCGCATCCCCTTCCGCCTCCCTAAACACAGCCTATGTTCCAGAACCTTCCAGCCACTTCACTGGTTTCTGGCATCATCACTTCCTGGAATGTCCCAATATGAGCTCACATCCACCTGAGTTTCTACGGCTTTGCCCGGAGTTGTGCTGGGGTCAGCACAACCTCTCCTCCCTGCTAGGTCAGAAGAGCTGCAAGGGCAGGAAATGTTTCATTTCTCCACCACTACAGTGCATGATGCACTGAACGCCGTCAGTATTCAGTAAATATTTATGGAACAACTGAACAAATGTCGACAATGAATTTGATAGAACGGGAAACACTGAAGGAAAAACCTTAAAAGACTTACATTCTTGGAAGATGTTTTATTTTTTATTGCTGGGCTCCAAAATTTTAATTGTACAAAGCAAAGAAGTGCCCCCCTTGTGGCTGAAAGCTGTCACTACAGCATCACCAACAAAAATGGTGGCTCCAGGTAGTAAGAGCAGGAGGGAAGAACTAGTTTAATTACGGCGTCCTGAGGTTTCCTACATGAAGGGTTTCTTTCCCCGATCCACAGGCAGGGGCACAATTAAACCATTCCAATCATAAGCCTAAGGTAGCTCAGTGCCTGTCACTCTGAGCACATAGCTCTTCTTCCTGCCTGCCAGATAATGGGAACTGTAGATGCAACCAGGAATTTGATGGGGTCCCTTCCACATAAATACAAGAGACATCAGAAGGACAACCACCAGCCACAATGTAGGGACCTTGAGCAGATCACAGTCAAAATAAACCAGCAATAGGAGACATGAGAGTCCCCAAGAAAACCTGCACATGAATGATCACAAAGGCTTTATTCACAATCACCAAAAAGAAGACACAGCCCAAGGACCCTTCAACAGGTGGATGGACAAGAAAATGGTAGAAGAGCCTCATTATGGGATACCACACAGCAATGGAAAGCAGGGAACTACTGAGACACGCACAATGTGGATGAATATCAAAAGCATTATGCTACCTGAAAGAAGCCTTAGGCAAGAGTCTGATTCTATTTACATAAAGTTCTAGAAGAGGCAATGATAAACAGGAACAGAACAGGAGTTGAAGGGGGTTCGGGGGCTTGTCTGGGAAGGGCTGTGGGGAAACCTTCTGGGGTGATGATAACATTCTACATCTTTACAGGGACTTGGGTTAGACAGATATATCCATTTGTCTTAATTCTGAATATTATACTTAAAATCTGTGTCTTTCAGTATGTGTCAAAAGAAAAAAAAAACTAACGGATGTTGAACTCTAGTTAAGTGGTACCCATGCTGAATTGTTTAGGGGGAAGGGTAATAGTGTCTGCATCTTACTTTGAAATGCATTGAAAAGCTGAGCTGACCTCCTACCTGTCCACCCTGCAGCAGAGCCTCGGCAGGTAATAGGTGATGGTGGAACTGGAGTCTAAACTAGCCTCTGATGTCTGCCAACACACATCCACCAGCCACTCCTCAGGTGGCGCTTCTGCCCTCACCACACAGGTAGTCCAGCTCCTCCACCTTTGGGAAGATGGAGCAGGTTTGGGGAAGGCTCCTGCACCCATCCTAGCCACTCTTAACACCAAGCAAGAGCTGGGGAGAAATTCAAGCCGTGTTTTGGCCCCCCAAGGCTAACCTTGATCCATAGGGTTACCTGTACCTCTGGATCCTGGGTTCATAGACCAAGTCCAAGCCCGTTCTTATATCGCCAGTAAGGCCCCCGAACGGCATTCTCGGTACTTCTGTTTGTTTTTGTACATTTTGTTAGAAAGGACTATAAAATAGCCACTTAGACACTTTACCTCTTCAGTATGCAAATGTAAATAAATTGTAATATAGGAAATCTTTTGTTTTAATATAAGAATGAGCCTGTCCAATTTCTGCTGTACATTATTAAAAGTTTTATTCATAGCTTAAAAAAAAAAAAACTGAGCTGGATTAAAGGATGAATGAAAGGATGGATAGAGGGATATGTACATAAAAAAGCACACAGAGCCAAGTGTGAAATGCAGAACCAGGTGGTGGATATCCATATGCTCACTGTTCAATTCTTTCAATTTGTCTGATGTTTGAAAATACTTTTATATTGGCTCTGACAGTGGTTACAGCGCCAGCCACATGCACGAGGCTGGTGGGTTTGAGCCCAGCACAGGCCAGTTAAACAACAATGACAGCTGCAACAAAAAATAGAAATAGCTGGGCATTGTGGCAGGCGCCTATAGTCCCAGCTACTTGGGAGGCTGAGGCAAGAGAATTGCTTAAGCCCAAGAGTTGAAGGTTGCTGTGAGCTGTGACGTCATAGCACTCTACCAACAGCAACATAATGAGACTCTGTCTAAAAAAAAAAAAAAAAAAATGGAAAAAGGAAATACTTCTGTGATAAAAATCTTGGAGAAAAAAACATTAGGGATAATGAAGGATATCTGAATATCAACTGTGTATTAGACGATTCGATGTTTTATGTGTGATGATAATGTGGAAATTGTTCTTATTTTTAGAGATGTATATTAAAGCATTTAGAGGTGTCACAGTGTCTGAAATATACTTCAAAATACTACAGGGGGGAAATGAAGCTAATATTGCAAAGTGTTAATCATTGTTACGTCTATCTGATGGACATATGGGTGTCAGTTCCACCATTTGCTTTCTGTGTTCATGAGAAGAAGACATGCTGTTTCAGGAGGCCTAGACTCCAAAAGTTCAAGCTCTATCCTTCTCCCTTGTCTGGCCTCTTCCATTTTCTTCCTTTTAAAAATTATATCCAGTTATAATTTGCTCATCTGGTGATGAGCATCATGTCAGAAGAGAAAAGCACAGAGAATGAGAAAATAAAAGATAGAGAATAGAGAACCCAGAAATAAATCCACTTACCTATGATGAACTTTATCTTCAACAGAGGTACCAAGAACATACAGTGGGAAAGGATAGTTCTACGAATCCTTCACCACCTGCCCTTCTTATGCCACCCTCCCTTGGTCACTGGCCCACCAGATTTCTCCCTCCAAAGTCAAAACCTAAGGTGCCCTACAACCGCACCCCATCGGGTAGGTATTCCCCCGCCTCTCCTTTCCATTCTGCCTCCCAGTACTTCCTAGAACCCTGGGAACTCCCTCCTAACCAGATACTCGTCCTTTCTCTTACTGGGTTATTCTGTTATCTTTTCCATTTTTATTTGATTTATATATATATAGAGAGAGAGAGAGAAGGGGCCAGTTTCATCCTCTGTCTAGTTTTCCCACACCATTTATTGAAGTCCCCTCTCACGTTCAGGGGCTACCAAGTCACCCTCTGCAAGTCTTCTAAAGAGTCCAGCATAAGCCCTTTCCAATCCTTCCCTGCCCCCCTGCCCAAGATACTTCCTGATTGTGACTCCCCAGTGCCTGTGGGGTATTTCGTGCCTTAGCATGGAGCCTCCAGCAAGGGAGGGGGAATGGGCTTCAGGGTCACCCAGGCGTGGCTTAGAATCCTGGGTCCACTATTTACTCAAAGGAGTTATTTGGACAAATCTGTTAACCTTCTGTTCCACAATGTCCTTGTCTGCAAAATGGGTATGATGACACCTACATTTGGAGGCTGTTGTCAGGGTTGACTGTTACGGTGGAACAGCGCCACCTGCTGGTGGTATGCACAAAGTGCCCGCGCCTCAGCAACTAAAACTCCCTGACTCTAACCAGATTGCTCGACATTCGCAATACAATTCCCCCAACACACGCTGTGCCTCTAGGCTTCAGTTCTTCGTGTAAATCTGCAGTTTTCAAAGTGTGGTCCCTAGAACAATCTCACCAGCATCCCCCGGGAGCCTGTTAGAAATACACAAGCCCTACCCCAGATCCAGTAAATCAGAGACTCGAGGGCTGAGCCCAGAGATAGTTATCATCCTGAGCCTGAAGGCTATTCTGATGCATGCTGGGGTTTGATTACCACTGGTATATATTATCTTCTCACCATAAAGTGTGCTTTCTCACTGTGCCTGTCAAGTGAACTCCTAGGCATCCCTGAAAATCCTCCTGTAGGAAGCCTCCCTTGGCTCCCATCACCCTAGATAGGGTGATTCATGCTCACCTCTGAACTATAGCTATATTTTGATTACACTACTCTGCTTGTTTTTATGACACTGCGATGTAATTATTTGTTTGAAAGTCTTTCTCTCTTAAGCATTGGTAGCAAGGAGTATGTTATTATTCTTTGTATTTTCAGCCTCTATGAAGATGACTATCACTTCTTTGGGGCAAATACTCAAAAGTAAAATTGCTGGGTTAAAGGGCAGTCTCAGGATAGCTGGGTTTTGCAATTCACTGAACAGTCTCACCAGCTCCTATACATTAATGGAGATGGAATATCTTTTCCCCTTTGAATTGCTACAACCAGTATGATGGAAAGACATCATATGTTAAGACATAGATGTCAACTCCTAAAATATAAAGATGGTTTACATTCTACACTTGTTGCCTTGAGGGGGAGAGAATGGGTGGCAGAGAAGGAATTTTTTAACCACCGAATGCTCAGAGCTTCCTCTACCTCTAAGCTAAAATCTGCTTTTGCAAGCGGCTGTGTCATGTAACCATCTTTTCAGTCTTCTTATATTCTTAGTAGAACTTTCTCCAGTCAGATCATGGTCACTGATGAAGCCCACAGGAGAAAAAAAGAATACAAGATGATGCTAATCATCTGACTCAAGTCAGATGATCTGACTCATGTGCTTGGGAATTTTAGAGCCAAAAAGAATCACTTTATCAATAGGCTGCCTTATTAGAAACAATTCATGGCATGTTTCACCAAGCAACTGCTTAAGAATTTTTAAAAACATTACTCTTTATGGTCTGATTGATGTACAATGGTCTGAGCCCTCAGAAGGAAGCCTATTTTTACAATCTACAGCACAAATGAAGTAAAGGCTTGTAACTTGATGCATATACTAGACTGTCAATTTCATTTTATATTTTCCCAAGGAAAGTGCCTGATGAAACCACATTTTTTTCTTTTTTTGCATCACATGACCTCTTAGTATGAAAAGACTTATTGGCATTCTTACTTAGATCTTTTTTTATCTTGCAAATCAATGATCACTAAAAAACTAGCCTTGTTATAATTAAGAAAACTTAGAAGGAAATACAAAGAATTTAAACAGATGGAATTTAAAGTGAATGGAATCTGGTCATCAAGTTAACCATTTAAATTAGATAAGAAAGGCATAAAGGAGACAGAGAAGGGGTTAAAACTTGGGACCACAGAGTTTTATGATACCCATGGTGGTGGCTTTTATAGCATTTGTGGTGAGCCAGAAAAATCCTTTATAAAACAAAAAAACCCAAAGTTATCTTTTAAAAGTAATTCAGAGAACAAGTGAAGGGTGGCACATTTTATCCTTCCTTCAAAAAACAGTTTAGAAAGTTGTATAGGGTTGTGTGTAGATAATTACAAGAATTTGGGCCTGGTTCAGTGGCTCATGAACCAGTGGCTCATGTAATCCAAGCTCTCTGGGAGACCGAGACAGGAGGATTGCTTGACCTCAGGAGTTCTGAGACTAGCCTAAGCAAGAGTGAGACCCCATCTCTACTAAAAATATAGAAAGGCTTGAGAGGCTACTTGAGAGGCTGAGGCAAAAGGATGGCTTGAATTTGAGCTACCACAGCCCTGTAGCCTGGGGCAACACAGTAAGAGTCTGTCTCAAAAAAAATTAAATAAAGAATTGGTGCAGTCAAATTTCTATTTATAAATATTAGTTGTCTATTATTTTGAGACTTTGGAAAAAAAAAATAAGTTAACTGATGACTCCATACTGAATCTCAGAGTCAAAGCATTCTTTGATATACATACTCTTATCTGACAATGTGAATGTTACTTTTTTTGCATTATTATTATTATTGCTCAATATTTTGTTGCAGCAATCGTCTGCTTTCTTCGTTCTTTACGAGGTTTTTGTCTTTAGTCCTTATCTTAAACATTGTTATTGTCATTAAATTTTAAGCCTTTTTAATTTTGTGAAGGCAAAAAGTGGAAACCAAAAAAAAAACAAACACATGTATATGTATAGATAAAATTAAAAAAAAAGAATCCTTGCCCATTAGGCAAGGGCGCTTAATCTTCAACTTCTATAGTCAAATTACAGAACTATCAGGCCTTTCTCATGCTCAATGTCTCTTATTTCCTTTGGTACAAAACTTTGGCATTTTTAACCCTGCTGACCTAATCAAATGTGCCTCTGGGTTTTGTTTTGGCTTGGTTTAAAACCAACTAACCCTAGAAAAGGCAATAGGAGCCCTCCACTTAGTAAAAAGAGAATAACAAACTAAATTGTTCTTCAGCTTTAGATTTGCTTTATTTTATAAGACAAAAACATTTCTCACCACATTGTGATTTTTAAAAATACTCCAGACTATGCAAAGCACATAAACTCTTTAGTATATGATTAATGTTCAGCTATCCATGAGTGAATCAGCAACCTCTACTGTTCTTCACAGAGGAAAACTAAAATGAATCCCAGATTGGCTTTTTCCCAACCACCTATGCAACTCGAATTTGTTTAAGGAATGTAAGCTCATTTAATTATATTATTCAAAATGAAATCATGAAAGCAAAGAAAATCTAATTAATTCTGAAGCAACATACCTATTTTATTATTCCCTGCTCATGGGGATTATTCAAGTCATTGCTTCCCACCATCCCTCTGCAGATTAAAATTATATATTAAAATTGTGTCAATATTCAGAGCCAATTATCAGAGGGACCAGAGGACTTGAGGGGCTTGTAAACTGTTCTGTGCATTTTCTCTGAGCACATCAGAAAAAGGAAAGAGATACTGACTGATGCTGAAGTGCTGAAGAGCACAAACCATTTGATGCAGGGTCTCTCAAAGCTTTCAAGAATTCCCTGAATCGCCAGACATGATGCCTCACGCCTATAATTCGAGCACTTTGCAGGCCAAGGTGGTAAGATTGCTTGAGGTCAGGAGGTTGAGACCAGCCTGGGCAACCTAAACAAGACCCCATCTGTACAAAAAGTAGAAAACTTAGTCAGGCATGGTAGTGAGCACCTACACTCCCAGTTACTTGGGAGGCTGAGGTAGGAGGATTGCTTAGGCCCAGGCAGAGGCTGCAATGAGCTATGATCATGATGCTGCACTACAGCCTGAGTGACAGAGCAAGGCTGCGTCTTTTTTTTTTTTTTTTTTTTAGAGACAGAGTCTCACTATGTCACCCTGGGTAGAGTGCTGTGGTGTCACAGCTCATAGCAACCTCCAACTCTTGGGCTTAAGCTATTCTCTTGCCTCAGTCTCCCAAGTAGCTGGGACTAGCACCTGTCACACCTGGATATTTTGTTGTTGTAGTTGTCATTGTTGTTTGGCAGGCTGGGGTGGGGTTTGAATCCACCAGCTCCGGTGTGCGTGTCTTACACCCTAGCCTCTGAGTACAAGCACCAAGCCCTTTATTTTTATTTATTTATTTTTTGAGAAAGAGTCTCTATTGCCTAGGCTAGAGTACCTAGCTCACAGCAACCTCAGACTCCTAGGTTCAAGTGATCCTCTTGCCTCAGCCTCCCAAGTAGCTGGGACTATAGGTGCCCTCCACGACTCCCAGCTAATTTTCCTATTTTTTGGTAGAGACAGGGTCTTGCTCTTGCTTGGGCTGGTCTTCAACTCCTGAGCTCAAGGGATCCTTCAGCCTCAGCTTCCCAGAGGGCTAGGATCACAGGTATGAGCCACCACGCCCTGCAGAGATTCTGCTTTTAAAAAGAAAAAGAGTTCCCTGCATTGCAGGTGTGAGGCTGAGGTTGACAACAATCCATATTTCCCAGGCATCCTGCAGCCCAAGGATCTCTGCAGGGTCTTAATTAGCACTTTGTTGCAACAGATACACACTGAAAAGAGATTATTTACACACCTTCCTGCCACTCCACCTCAAGGAGGTCAAACAACTTGGCCAATGTGAAGCACCAGAGCATTGGGAAAGTTGGAAAAAGACTCAAAAATGCTGATCCCCCCACCTGCGTTTTCTTGTAAAAACAGAAGATTAGGCTTTAATGCCTAAGATTTTGTAAGCTAAGAGTGGATTTCATGGGTTTTAGTTTCCATTTCCTTCTTGCCTCAAAATTACTGTTAAGTGTATATCATTTTTGTTCACTCATAAGGGACAGAAATTTCACTTAGGCTCATCTAGTTTGATACCTGTGCTAATGAAATCTTTGAAGATGCCTGGTCATCTGCACTGCCTTTAAAGCTAGATAAGAGGGTTCTCTGCCCTGGGCCCCACTTAGACCCTCTCAGCGGCCATGGGGATATGCCAACCTGGAGTGTCGCTGCTTTGTCCGATATCCCAGTCCTGCAGGTAATCAGCCCAGGACGGTTCTTCAGGCATGTCTCCCTAAGAGCAGGGTACTGGTCTCCATGGCTCTCTCATTCCAGGGGACTGCAAAGAGAGAGCTGCTGGAGTGCTGGAGCTGTGGACTCAGCAGACTCAGCAGGGGCAGGAAGGGACATGAGCAGATCACTGGCCTCTGCTGCCCCACCATGACCCAAGGAAACTCAGACAGGTCATAGCAAGGTTGAGCCTGGCCTTCAGGACATTCCAAGGGGATCACTGTCCCAGGAGAATGTACTTAATTCAACACTTTGTTAACGTGATTTATAATTTTAAAGGCACAGCACATGGGCTGCAGGCCTCCATGTATGTTCTTGCCTGGGCTCCCAACATGCAGATGTGAATTCATTACTTGTAAGCCTGTGGGGTCTGTTGTAAGATACAACCTTGGAGTGAATGCACACACAGGAAATTTGCAAATAATATTTTCAAGCATAATAAATAAAAAAAAAATAGGAATATTATTTGTCCCTGGTAACATGCTTCCAAAGAATTCCAAAGAAATTGGTACATCAGACTGAACAACCAAATGGAAATTGGGCATGTGGGGTGTTACCTAAGTGCCACCAAAAGCCAAGGCAAATTTCCAGCAAAGTAAGGTGACTATAGCTGGCAGGTCATCTGTAAAGAAATGCTGATGCACACAAGTACCAGGAAACCAGCAGAGTCCTACCAAGAGCAAGATACACGATCTCAGGCCAGGCACTCAGTTCCTGCCTATAATCCTAGCCCTCTGGGAGGTTGAGGCAGGTGGACTGCTTGCGCTCAGGAGTTGAAGACCAGCCTGAACAAAAGCAAAAACTTGTCTCTAAAAAAATAGCCGGGTATTGTGGCAGGCACCTGTAGTCCCAGCTACTTAGGAGGCTGAGGCAAGAGAATCGCTTAAGCCCAAGAGTTTGAGGTTCCTGTGAGCTATAATGCCAGGGCACTCTACCCAGGGCCTCATGGAAGCTTGCAAAGATTTGCTTTTAGATAAAGGGAACTGAAAGTGGTTTTTTTTTTCTTTTTTAGCTTTGGAGGGTTTTGGTATTTTTTTTTTTAAGATACAGAATCTCTTGATCTGACTTGAATGGCAGAAGATGGTGTGCCTCAAGGCCATGAGGAGTGGGTTCTTACAGGACTCTCATGGTGGCCAGGAGATCACAGGCTGTACACTCCTGCAAGCAAGGAGTGATTGTGGTTCAGAAGATGTTAGCTCAGACAAAGAAAAGGGACAATTGTGGGATACATTCTGATGATAGAGTTGCCAGGACTTGCTGACAGATATGAAGGGAAAAGAGAAATTAAAAGCCTGCTGGGCATGGGGACTGTGAGCCCACTGAGGCAAGGCGCCACTGCCAGAGACAGACATGGTGTGCATGGTATGAGTTTCATATGTCAACCTGGCCAGGACATAGTACCCAGATATTCCATCAAACACCAGGCAAGACGTCATTGTGAAGGTATTTTTTTTAGATGAGATTCAACATTTAAATCAGTAAACTGTGGGTGAGGCAGATGGCCCTCCACAGCATGGGGAGGACACATCTAACCCAGTAAAGGCCTTAAAGCCAAAGACTGAGGTCCTGGAGGAAGAGGGAGCTCTGTCTCCAGGCAGCCTTCAGACTGCAGCTAGCATACCTGCTCTTCCCTGGGTCTCCAGGCCGCCAGCCTGCCCTGCATCTTTCAAGCTCGCCAGCCCCTCTGTCACATGAATCAATTCCCTAAAATAATGGTTCTCAACCTTCCTAGTGCCGTGGCCCTTTCATACAGTTCCTGTGGGTCACGACCCACTGCCGTAAAACCTCTATGTGTGTGTACATACATATGTATTTGTGTACATAAACTCTTCTCACAGATGAGACACATATCCAGGACTCTCCTTTGAGATCCAGAGTTGCAGGCTCTGTCTATTTGAATCTCTTCTTGGATGCTTCAAAAGCAGCTCAATCCCAAATCATGCAAACCTACTCCTCTTCTGAAGCTGCCTCTCTTAATAAACAGCCCTACTCAGCATCCCATGGCACAAGCCAGACACCTGGGAATCACCCTGGACAGCTCTCTCCCTCACTCACTGTGGCAAGCTGAATTGTGGCCCCAAAGAGGTCCACATCTTGTGGATATGTCACCCAACATGGCAAAGGTGACCTTGTACATGTGATTAGATTAAGAGCCTTGAGGTGGCAGATGGCCCTAGATTACCTACACGGCCCTGTGTATCCTCACAAGTTACACAGAGGGAGACAGGAGAGCCAGGCTTGGAGGAGCAGATGTGACCAAGGCTGCAGAGGTCAGAGGTGCGGAGATCACGAATCAAGGAATGCAGGAAGCCTCTAGAACGGGGGTTCTCAACCTGTGGGTCACGACTCCTTTGGAACAATGAAAATACATCCTGCGTATCAGATATTTTTTTTTTTTTGTAGAGACAGAGTCTCACTTTATCGCCCTGGGTAGAGTGCCGTGGCGTCACACTGCGCACAGCAACCTCCAGCTCTTGGGCTTCAGCGATTCTCTTGCCTCAGCCTCCCGAGTAGCTGGGACTACAGGTGCCCGCCACAGCACCCGGCTATTTTTTTTGTTTTGTTTTGTTTTTTGCAGTTCGGCCGAGGCCGGGCTTGAACCTGCCACCTTCGGTATATGGGGCCGGCACCCTACTCGTTGAGCCACAGGAGCCGCCCTGCGTATCAGATATTTACATTACAATTCATAACAGTAGCAAAATTACAGGGATGAAGTAGCAACGAAAATAATTTTCTGGTTGGGGGTCAGCACAACCTGAAGAACTGTATTAAAGGGTCGCAGCATTAGGAGGCGTTAGGAAGGTTGAGAAACACTGCTGTAGAAGCTGGAAAAGGCAAAGAAAGATTCCTTAAGCTGCTAGAAGGGATGTGGCCCAATAGACACCTTGATTTTAGTCCGGTGAGACTCATTTCAAACTTCCGGCTCCCAGAACTAAGAGAGAACAAATGTGAACTGTTTTAAGTCCCCAAATTTGTGGCGATTTGTTCTGACGGCCACAGGAAATGAATATGCTCTCCACATCCAAATTCAAGTTCTGTTCCTTCCAAATATCCCGCAAGAGACTGCCTCTGTCCGCTTCTCACAGCACCTGCTTGAAGAGCCACCTCCTCACTTCTCAGCATCTGTGACAGCCTTCAGTGGTCTTCTCCTGCCTCCCCAGCCACACTCTCACCTCTCAGGAGTGGAGGCCACCACCACCTTGCACCACTGCCCCCACCTACTGGAAACATTTGGGCCTCCCTTCAGGATCAGACTGAAATCTTAACCAATGCCTTTCAGGTAGGGCCATCCCCTACCTTCCTCTGTGCCTCCCGGCCCTGCCCTGTCTCAAGTGACTTCTTTCAGTCCGCCAAAGGAGCCCCTCCACTCCAGGCCTTTGCACAGCTGGCCCAACGCCTCCTCTGCTCTGCACAAGCCTCAAAAGCCTATTGGGAACCCACGATGCACACATATTTCAGAGCATCATGTTCTACACAATAAATACATACAACTATGTCAATTAATAAGTAAATTTTTAAAAATACAGACTGAACACTGCTTTCAGCACAATGAAAACAAAAACCATCTGCCAGAGCTACTGGTCAGTGGGTGAGACTGCTGTAGGCAGCTGCCATCTCTGTCTGACTGGTGTCTCTACCTGGCGAAACCGTAAACTCCACGAAGCCAGATTGTAGTTGTGGAGTTTCTTACTCATGTGGCCTCAGCACAGCACCCAGCACAACATGGATGGGTGACCTTTTGTCATGTAAATAAGTGACTATGAATAGACTGCAGAGCAGGAACAAACCCCCCTCTTTGACCACCTTCTGTCCAGTAGCCTTGGGGAAGATAGTCCAGTAGCTTCCTCTCAGGATTTCTTCCTCTTTCCCTTTTGAACTGTTTCTTCATGTTGCATCCTCAGAGTCCTGCTGGGTGGTTCCATAGGCCCCATGGTCCCATGCCACCACTCTGCTGCCTGGGGGGGCACTGCTGGCAGCCTATGGGCTGTAGTTGGCCCAGATGCCCTGGACCTGATTAATTCTTGTGAACCAGGAACTGTCTCTCCCGAACCCCAGGAGTATGTCATCAGGGGCCTGCAGCTTCTCTCTCTACCACAGAAATAAGAAACACACCTCTATCTCAGCCCGAGGGGTCTCCATCTACCCACACCCTATGACACCCCTTTCCTGAGCAACAGAGCCCCTTGCTGATATCCTTAAAGGCAGAACTGCCAGATTAGCAAATATAAAAACCCAGGACTCCCGGTTATAATGTAAGCTTCAGGTTCACAAGGGGTGATTGTTAGTGTAAATAAAATTAGAATTGAATTGGGCATCCTGCACTTTATCTGGATACGGGTGACTTTTCAGGACCCAGGCCTCTCTCCACTGCCTACAGGACCTAACAGGACTGCCTCTGGCTGAGGACGACCCTGGAACCTAGCATCTCATGCGAGTAAGAACCAAAAGTCACAAGTTAAATCTTTAGCTGTGCATCCTGTTATTTATGACTATGTGGTCAGGAAACAAAAATAGGTTAACTTGATGAGCAGGCCAGAAGACCCCTCAGGTGCCACAGTGGTTGGGAAACACATCACAGTATGTATGGCTGGTTACTGGTTGTAGGGTGGTGTGGATGCAGCCTGGGCTGCCAAGGAAGGAAGAGGTGTCACTCAACTGCCCTCTGTAAGACAGAGCAAGAATATGGGATTTGGGAGTAAGCAAAGTGGTTAGGGAGGAGAGAGGACATCAAAAAAGGAAACAGAGGCCCCGTGGTTAGAGGCTGATGGGAAGGCAGCCGTGGACTCTCTGGGGACAGGATGGCCAGGGCCCTCAAGAACTTATGTCTATTGTTCAACATGAAATTGCTGTTTGCAGATGGAACCCTTCTTGTTGCTAAAAACTGTCAGTAAAGGACATCACACCACACCACACACACACACACACACGTCTGTGCTGGTGAGGTAATAAAACACAGAGTAGCAGGGTTCATCAGAGTCAAGATGCAGAGCTGAGTGAGAACTCATAAATAAAGAAACAACGGGAATGTGTTAGACATAGGGACCCTAAGAAATGGAAACACCTTACCCCTCCCTCCAAAATAATGGGATTTCCCATTACACGAGGAACTGGGGTTCACACTTAATTTACTTATAGTGGAAAGGGTGATGAATGTAACAAATAATAAAAATGCGGCCATGTTTTTTTGTATTAATATTTTCTATTCAATTGCCAGTATTCAACAGTTTAGCATATATTGCGAAAAAACTGTATTGAGTGTTCTTAATAAAAGAATGAACATCCAGTCCAAAAAAAAATTAGACTGTGTTGTTTATAAGACAACACACATCTAAGACAAAGTGACAAAATGATACTAAAGTTTAAAGGGAAAGGATCAAACATTTCAGAATAGATGAGGAAAATCTGGAAAAGAATAATAGCCTTAGCTGTAGAAATATTAAAGCATATAAAAAAGATACAGTAATTAAAAGTTTGATATTTAAGTTCTAGAATATAAATATTCTATTCATATCTAGAACTTAAATAGATCAAAAACAAGTAGATAAAAATATGGGACTAATTTCCATCAACTGGAAACTAATGACATAAGTATAAAGGTCTTTCATGCAATAGGAAACCATCCAGCGATTAAGAGGCAGGTCTGAATGCTGAGAGCTCACCATCACTGATAGGCATTGCTAACTGAAAATTAATCAATCTACAGAACACGCACACAATGCGATCATGTCCTCAGGGAGAAAGGGAGGATATGCACGCACACATTAGCACACGTATGTATACATGAACTATGGCAAAAAAGACATATCACCAGGATCCAGGGTGAAGAATGAGTTAGGCTAGAGTCTCTGATACTGTTTGAATTTTCTGATATGTGCATGTCATACCTTTCCCAAAATATAAAATTATAAAAAGATAATTTTAAGGGATAAACATATCTTAGGCAAACACAAGAAAATTATGAGTTAAAACAGTTATACTGATGTAGAACTCATGGAGACACCACTAAACAGGATAAAGACTGGTATTTCACATACAGAGTCTAACTGAATTAAAAATAAGATCATGGGTATTTATCCAATGAACAGCAGAGTATTAGAAATACAGACAGGAGTTAACTAAACCAGATGCATAGTAGACAAAGAGTTCCCTCAAACGCTTTTGAGATCAAGGAGGAAAAAAAATACACAGGATTTGAATATTACGGTTATTAAGCTTAAGGGTATCCACGTCTTTATAACCTTTAGAACATAAGAATATCTTGTTTATTTGTCTAAACCAAATTAAGTCCCACTCAAGTGCCCTCTAGCCAGGGAAGGCTTCCTGGATGGCACCAGGGCTCACTTGGGGGAAGCCTCTGCTCTGCATTTTTTTGAGAGTCTCACTATGTTGCTCTAGGTAGGAGTGCTGTAGTGTCACAGCTCACAGCAACCTTCAACTCCTGGGCTTAGGTGATTTTTTTGCCTCAGCCTCCCAAGTAGCTGGGACTATAGGCGCCCACCACAACACCCAGCTATTTTTTGTTGCAGTTGTCATTGATGTTTAGCTGGCCCGGGCCAAGCTTGAACCCGCTGGCCTAGGTACATGTGGCTGGCGCTGTTAACCACTGTGCTATGGGCACTGAGCCTGTTCTGCACTTTCTGGTAGTGCTAAAGCCTGTACAGTCCATGCAAACACTGGTGGCTGGCAGGGAGGGCTCTCCTTCTGCCAGGTCAGGCCTGCATGTGGACCTTTGTTCCGATGGGCACAGGAGTCACATCCTGGAGCTCCCACCTTTAGAAGCACCTCACATAAGGGGCCACAGTTCCTAGCATCATGAAACCTCTCTCCTCCTATTCTTGGATACCCCCTCTTTGCACTTTGTTGTCTAAAAGCACCAGCCTCCCTCTTTTCCTTCTCTGGAATATTCTGGACTGATTATTAGAATTGACTTTGAGATGGGAAAATCTTTTTGGTAAAAAGTCAGTGTTTTAGGCTTGGTGGGGTGGCATTCAATTCCTGTCTGCCACACCACTTTCTGCTGTAGTGCCAAAGAAGCCAGATACATTAGGAAGGCAGCTACTTAGGGGCAGGGACCAGAATGAAGAATGAATTAGGCTAGTCTCTGATATGGTTTGAATTTTCTGATACATGCATGTCATACCTTTCCCAAACTACAAAATTACAAAAAGATAACTGTGAGGGATAAACACAATGAGTGTGGTCATATTCCAATAAAACTTTTTTTAATTAGAAACATAAAAGTTCTTAGCTGGTTCTTTAATTAGAAACATAAAAGTTCTTAGCTGCTATATGAAAATAGCAGAAGGGCTGAATTCGGCCCAGGGGCCGTAGATTGCTAATCCTTGAAAATAAAGTCCGTTGAGATTATCTCGACGGACTCTGGCAACTAAAAAAAAAATAATTAGAAAAAGAATAACAAGATAAAACTAAGGGAAGGAACAGGATGTGATTAGTGATTATAGCAGAAAGAGTAACGAATAAGGCAGGAAATTACCCAGTGGAATTGATAATCAAATCCAATGTCTGGTTCTTTGGGGCAGTGGAGGTAGAGAGGGTAGAAAACAACATAGACATACTCGTGGCAAACGCAATAAAAAATATATATAAAGATACAAAGGGAGGAGTTATCAAAATGCCAATCAGATTTAAGAATTTATAGTTACGTACATCTCTGAAATATTTGAAGGTCTTCACAAAAAGGGAGTGATTTTCCTAGGAAACTAAACAATATCAAAAAAAGAAAAAAAATCTAAACTGACTTTGTCTTGGAAAGAGTAAAAACACTGACCAAGTTTAAGTCCCACCCCCAAGGAACCTAGTTATGCCGGATGAGTTCTATCTACTAAATTTTCAAGGATTCAGATAACTAACGTAAACATTAATATGAGTTGTTACCTTAAGTTTATCCTCTGGGCAAGTGAGGTGGGGCACACATTAATCTATGCACAACTTAATTTCTTCGAGAACAAGATAGAAAGCTTCTAAATCCTTTTAAGTGAGAGAACCTAACTGAAGAATCTCTCTGAAGATCACACATGAATATTTTCAAAATTTCACCTAAGGGTGGGCTCGTCACAACCATAAAATGTGTTATCCTAATTTTTCAAAATGACACAATATATTAACAAGTAAAAATATGAGAAACATAAAATAATCTTGATAACAGCTCAAAAGTCATTTGAGCTTACATTCTTTATTTTTCCGCTTTGCTTACCCGCTTGGTGTAATAATTTCTTTTATACATGAATTTAATAAAGACTATGAAAGCTGTCCTCATTTTAGTCCTATCCACACTTTGTATTACAGTCAAAGAATGTGGCCTGTGAGATTTCTACATTTTGGAATCTGTTAATTTTTCTGTCATAAAATATAGTTAATTTCTGTTACTATTTGGTGGCACAAAGTTCATTTACAGTTGATAGATCAAGTTTGTCAACAGTACTAAATAGCTAGATAGTTGGTTGATTTTCAGAGACATGAGGATTAACACATCCTGCTGTGACTGGGAATTGCCTTCTCAAAATGTATTCTAAAAACTTCTAAAGTATCTTTCAAAGCTGTGTTTAGGCAATAAAGATCCTTAACTATTTATCTTCTTGACAAATTATTCTTTTCATAAACTGATGCTTTTTGCCTTGCACTCTGTTTTGATTGACAATACTACCACCACTTGCTTTCTTCAGTAAGCATTCTGCTGATACATTTCCCCATCTGTTTATTTGCTGCCTTTTGTGTCATTTAAGTGGTCTCTTGTAATCAGCACATACCCGTATTTGTGGTCACATTTATAATTCAACCTGAAAATGTCCATAAATGGTAGAATTTAATCCATTCACATTTGCCATAATTAACCACGTTCTGCCATCTTATACTTTCTTGTTTTTCTTTCTTTTCTTGATGTTTGCTAAATCAAGTGAGATGTTCTGGTAAGCAACACATGAAGAATTCAAAGTTGTTTTCTAGAAGCTGTTTTCAACAGTAACACTGCATAGCAACCACAGCCACAGGAAACAAAGCTTGTTAGTCTACCAGACAGAATCTCTAGTTAATTCTCTATAAGACTATTAAACAGGACTTAGCCATTGGACTAAGTGCCTGCAGATATTGACCTTATCTTAGAAAGGGGAGTGGGACACATAGGGATGCAAGAGTGCCAGGGTTAAGATAAAGTCTACATCTGGGGGGACAGATAGGATGAAGGCTCAAGAGAACTGACTTAGGGCCAGGAACGGCGGTTCATGACTATTAATCCTAGCATTCTGGGAGGCCAAGGCAGGTGACTGCCTGAGCTCAGGAATTTGAGACCAGCCTGAACAAGAGCCAAGACGTCTCAACTAAAAATAGAAAAATTAGTTGGGCATGGTGGCACATGCCTACTGTTCCAGCTTCTTGGGAGGCTAAGGCAAGAGGATCTCTTGAGTCCAGGAGTTTGAGGTTGCTTTAAGCTATGATGTGATGGCACTCTACGAGTAAGACTGTGTCTCAAAAAAAAAAAAAAAAGTTACCTTAATTTGCTACTCCAGGCAAGGCAAGTGGGACACAGAAATGACACATGAAAGAACACAACACCAAGCAGTATGAATAGGTTTATTTAAGAACCTAAATAGAACCATAGCGGCCTGGGGACCTCACCTCAATTTTTACAGTAAGAACTACTTTCTCTGTAGCTAAGATCGTAATTGTAGATCTAGTCTTTTCCTGTCCTCACCTACATAGACAGGAACATACTATTCTTACGACTGTTCTTTCAAGCACATTATACTCAACCATCACAGTTTACCTACTAAACCCAGTGTAACAACACATGCATACTTATCTTTCCATTTTACGCCAATGTCTTTTTCTTTCTGTCATTATTTTTTCTATCGTTTATGATAACCATCACTTTCTACTAGCCTCATCTACCCATCTGTTTGGAACTCTTAAGCACCCCTCTTTTGCCTAAGGTCCCTGTTCAATGAGTAATTGTGTGGGTGGATCAAGAGGCTTTCCTCAGCCAGTATTTTTTATCTATTAAAGTCACAAACTTAAGGAAAGGCCCCTTTCCCAGAAAAACGTATGCACCAAAAATATACACAATTCTGCACACAATTTAATAAGGGCCTAGACTTCCCTGAAAGCCACCTACAGATCCTAGGTTTTAAAACTCTGAACACAACCCTCCCAACATAATCTGAGAGTACCTGGATCAGGACCCACAAAGGACTGATGGGGGTGGGAAAGTCAGTTTCCAAGTGAATCATTTCCAACAGCAACATGTGGAAGTGTAACTGACAAGGTACGCACAAATACAAACTCACCCAAAAATAAGTCTATATATGCTATTGTTTTACTCTAAAAATGTATTTTATTTGCAAATACCTAAAACTAACCAATAAAATAGCTTTGGTGTAACAAACAGTCCTCTTCCATTGAGAGGCTTAGTGGCATGTATAAACACAAGGTCCAGGGATCTATGAATTGTTCATGTGTCTCTTGATACTTTAAAATATAACATGGGAATAACAAAAAAACAGTAACTAATAAGCTTTAATTTACATATGATCATAAGATTACTCTACCTATGTACACTGGGGATGGTGACAATGATAGCCAAAGCTCCCTGGTTTGGGTAAACGTGGCTCAAAACTCTTTGGTTCCACACAGCCTATACATGCTTGAAGCTCCCACACACTCCCAGCATCATCCTAGGAGCTGCCTCACCACCTTCTTCTGGCTTCCCATTTATTTACATGTGGTACCAGTGCTTTGCCCTTTTCAGATTGGACACAGCACTCAGTCCTTCCACCAGTTTACACAAGAAATCCACTCACCCCAAGCATCCCCCAACTTGAAAGAAACAGTCTGTACAAAGAGTCTGTAGGCATTAAGCTTCTCATACTAGAGTTCTTGACATCATACCACCCTCGCCTGCTGGCTGCTTCTTCACCTCCCTTTTCAATTCTGCTCTTTGTTTTCTTGTCTCAGATGAGCCAGAGAGATTCAAGTTCTTCTATTATGTGGTAAGCCCTCTGCAGGTCCGACCCCCAATTGTAGATGCCCAAGCTCAACACAGTGCTCAGTGGAACAAAGAGAATAACATGACCCATCATCCTTAATAGGCAATTGGGAGTTGTAATCTTTTATTGTATTACCAAATGCTAGACGCTTTATACATACTTAGTTCTCCCAACTACTCCACAAGTTAGGTATTTTCAAAACCATTTTATACAGATAAGCAACTTGAGGTTCAGAATTTTTTTTTAAATATTTTAGGTCAGAGTAAGTGCTATATTACCACTTGCATTTTTCCTTTTTATCTATGATCCACATATCCTAACTCAGCTTTGCTCATCTCTCCCCTAGTTTGATCTTACCACTTATTTCCATTTTACCTGCTTCTTTCAAATTATGAGAGTAACAGCAAATCATACAGAAAGAGTGTTTTTAAATTTTTTGGAGAACTGAGAGTTCTACTTTGGAAGGCCTACGTGTCCAAGCTCACACAACACAAAGGAATGAATCCCTCTACGACTTCCAAGCTGGCTGATCTGATAAGTTGTGTCCATGCCCCCACACGGCACGGTCTGCATGCTGGGCACTGACGTGAAGTATTCTTCCTCTCTGAAAGATGCAATTCGCAATTTATTCAGGCTCCTGAATTGGAAACTGTGAAGTCATTCTTCTCTAAATCCTAGTGGGCTCCAGGAGTGACCCATCTTTAGATGACCTATTTCCCACCCTGCTCATATTAGGAGGGCTAGTTTGAGTTGCTCCCACCTCAGTGGTAAAACCAAAGCGCAGACTTGTCCTTCAAAGCTAGTAGACAACAGGGTCACTGTCAGGCTTCTGCATAGAACATGGGCCCCCACTGCTTCAGCTAGGAGCACTTCAAGTGGGCTGCAGCTGTCATCGACCAAAGCAGGGCTGACATGTGAACAAACACCTGGGGTATCAGTCAGATATCAGGAATGACCGACAAGGGTCATACAGGGAACATTAGCTGTCAACACTTTAATATTAAATTTTATGTAAAAATCTATGTTGGTTTCTTCTTAAAAGAGCATAGTATGAAGGAAACTTAGGCTTGTATTGTGCTGTAAAAACCAAGAGAAATAGCTGGTAGAGGCTGTCCTCTTCTGCAGGGTGTGCTTTCTCAGTTCCACACAGACCTTCACTCCTTTAAATTATTCCTGACCTAACTCAGTCATTTGTTACTTGCTTGGCAGTGACCTCTGGGCCAAAGTGCCTTCATACCTTGGCTTGTCTGTGACAGTCCTAGTTGAGGCCTGTTGTCCAGACTGAAGTATTCACATCATCTCCTCCTTCTACTCTTAAGTGCCCACTTTGGACAGCATGTATGGTCCCCCCAGGCAATGTACAAGCCAACCTCCCAGACAAACAATGACCTCCCATTGTTTCCCAGACAATGACCACTGAATTCACACAACTACATGTCAAGCACAGAACCCTGTTATAAAGTGATTTTATTAAATTGATTTGGACATACTGTAGGTCAAATAATATTTTCTGAACAATTATGGACTTTAAAGCTCGACATAAAATTAGTAGCTTCAAAAGGGTTAGTCATATTCCCCAGCAACAGCATGATAAAATAATTCAACTATGTAGAAATATAGAACTCTAGGACTAGCTGGAAACTTGGAAATCGTTTAGCCTAATATCCTCTTTTTGAGAGAAAACTAGACTCAAAGATTAAGCAATCTGCCCAAGCTCATACACCTAATAGTAATAAAGCTAGAAATCAAACCAATTTTTCCTAAAACTAAAATTCTATCAATGATATTTCAACTGGCTCTCTATCAACTAAAAGTCTAGGCTTTTTTCTAATGCTCCACACTATTGTGACACGAAGAGTGATTAAGACACTACAGTAAATTGTACTTGTGGAATTCTGGCCTGGAAGGGGCTTCAGCAAATAACTAAGCCAGCCCTCACTTGGTAAAAAGGAGGAAAAGTACGTTAAGTGATTCACCAAAGGCTTGGTAGCACAGATGTCTGGACATTGACAAATTTATGCCCAAATCCCATTTCTAGCTACATGGCCCACCCACTAAACAGTGTGCTCCTTTTAAATTTCCTTTATGCGCTGAGGTTTTAGTTATACAAAAACCCCTTCCAGTCAAACAGAAGAACTTAATTCAAATATGGAGAGAAAAATCCAGCTTTGATTCAGTATTCACATGATTACTCTGAGTTAGTTCACTTTCCAACCTCTGAGACAGCTGACAGATACCACCAACCCGATCACCTATTTCAGAGCTTCAAAGATCCGTAATTTCCCCAAAAGACTTCCTGAGCAAAGGGACTACATGTGGGAAATCAATGAAAATAGGAATGAGAAGAGAAACAAAGTTAAACATGGTTGCTTTTTTCCTGTCATTGGGGACTTTTGGTCTTCTAAACATTCCTTGAGTTCCTCCACATGAGCTTTTAATATCAGTCTAGCAAAAAAAAAAAAAAGAAGAAGAAGAAGAAGAAGCCTATGAAAGGATGCTGAGCATCTCAGTATCCCCCACCCCACCGCTAACTCCACGCTGGCCCTTTTGTCCCTCAGGTGCACATCTGTGCTCTGTAGGGGGTGCTTCTCGTTCTCTGGCCTCAGCTCCAGTGCCACCCTTGGAA
>CAUYON010081104.1:0-40881 GCA_963573935.1 Arctocebus calabarensis
GGGCGCCTGTAGTCCCAGCTACTTGGGAGGCGGAGGCAAGAGACTCTCTTGAGCCCAGGAATTGGAGGTTGCTGTGAGCTGTGATGCCATGGCACTCTACCCAGGGTGACAACTTGAGGCTCTGTCTCAAAAAAAAAAAAAAAAGAGTTAAATCCCTAAGATTATACCTCAAATGATACCAGGCCTTTCTTTATTCTCTCTTTGATACCTTTTCCTATTTAGTCATTGAGAATCACAAAGTCAAGTCAGTTTCCTCAGGAGCCCTTGAAATAATTTACATGAAGTTATGAACATTGTATATAATATAATTCTACTCAAACAGATTGTTATGGTGATGCAAAAGATAGACCAGTTCTGGGAGACAATGCTCAGTTTCTCTCTACATCCACCCACTTTTAGTCTGTTCCTCACCTGTGTCTTTCTTCCCCTCATTTCCACAGAGGTGTGTATTTTCCTACTTGGGCTCTTCCATTCTTCCCTGGTCAAAGGTTTATTTGGATTTCTTTGCCTCCCCAAGGAAGTAATAGATCTTATCTGGTTACCCAGCACCTTTTTTCTGACTCACTTTATATCATCATATTAAATGCTATAACATATATTTGTACAATAATTATTTGTTTGATCATCTCTTCTTTCTCACTGGTCACTAGGTCTGTGAAGGTGGAGCTATCTCTTGTCTTCTTTATTGCTGCATTTCTGGATCCTAATGGAGAGTCTGGCACATAGTAGGTACTCAGTAAATAGTTTGAGTGAATGCAGGAATGCATTCTTGATTTTTTCCCACTAACTCAAAACAATAAATCTATATTGGAGGATTCCAGATTCTAATACTCAAAGCAAGTCTACCATTTTTAGTCCTAAATCCAGGCTGGGCTTTCTCTTAGAGGAATTCATAAAGAGTGAAATAAAAATGTCCTTGGCAGCCTCTTATAATGCAAATAATAGATTTATAGGGCTTGTTCCTGTGAGGACCCTCAACATACTGTGTTGGTGTCATTTCTCTAGTGTAATTTAACAATGGATTTTCTGCAGGAGGGACAATAGAATTTAGTGTAGGTAATATATTTCTCTGAAGATCTGACTTGGTCTAGGAGTAGATCTTTTAATATCAGAAAGAGCAGGTAGACAGAGAATCCTGTAAGCATTCTGACCTTAAATATTGAGTCTGTCTTCTGAGTTTTGATTGATGTTTATGTAACTAAATTTATTTCTAATACCAAGAAAGTAACTAGTTTGTATTACAAGTTTAATGTGGGTATTTGGATTATTGCAGCTAATCTTTCCAAGAAACCTACATAGTAGACATTTTTAACCTGAAATTAGAGGTGGAGGAAAGGTAAGTGATATAGTTATCCAGGAAGAATTGTTGCCTTCTAATTGCCACATCTTTCTTTCCTCTTTTCATCAATCTACTTCCTATCTAGTCATTTAAGGGTCTCTAAGGTGTATATTTTTTCTTTCTCACCACAGTCTACTAGTATAATATAGTGAAACCAATGACTTAGAGATTGGTGGGCAGATACAGGCTCTGGGAACCTTTTTTTCTCAAGGAAGCAAAATGATCTTAACTGTAGCTAAGGAGTTACTGAATGTGCCTATATTCCAGGTACTATTCTAAGCTCTGTGCTTGAATTATTTCGTTAAATCCTTACAATTTTTTTTCTGCCAGGTGCATCCAGTGGTCTTAGGGCCTAGGACTCCATGAAATTTAACACACCTGGAAATTGAGGTCCTAAATCATTGAGTCCCTTGCTCAAGGTCATACAAATGGCTTGAAAATAAAACGAATATATGAGATGGACAGGGAGATGTGAAAGACAATCAAACACTGTGATTTGAGTGATTTGCCTGCCCCCAGCCTCTCAGATGAGGCATTCGGTTGATTCAGTCCAAAGATAAGGAGTCCCATTTATAAAGCTTATTTTTAAGGTTTTTAAAATTGGTAAACCTGGTGTAGATGATCCAATAGGCACAGAGCTGCTAGCTCAGCTTAGTCTGGGACAAACTCCTGGTTGTATAACTTGCTGAATTCTAGATGATTCTCCTTGACTATTAAACAATATATGTGAAATTAGTGGACTTACTGTTATCATGCTATACAACAGACCATTCTGTAGGAGGTTTTACTCTAGAGAGTTCCTAGAAAATGAGAAGTGTGTGCTTGGGAAAGGGCAAGGTTGTAAGTAGGCAGGAAGTGCCCCTGGTGTAGCACAATGTGAAACCCAGCGGCTATCTCTGGAGCGGACTCTCATTCTGTGTATGTCTTTGCAGAAGTTGAAAAAAGAACTAAAATATGATGTCAAAGTACCATTAAAAATCTTTTTATCTAATAAAGACTTTTTTCAATTGTGACTTTATAAAGAGTCTAGGGTTACGCGTCACACAGCGTCTATACCATTTTTGGTATCTTTTGTCTATAGCACCACCACTTAGTTCTACATGGCAGATAGTACTGTTATTTCATTTATTTATTTTTTTAATTAAACAAATTGTTTTTATTTTAGGTTAATGTGAGGGTTCAAACAACCACAATGTCACAATATTTGAATTTGTTAGATACAGTTCCTCTTGTAGTTGTGCCCTGCACCTAAAATGGGGGCCATGTACCCCTGAATTGTGCCCATTAAGTGGGAGCACACCATTCCCCCCACTCTTCCCTCTTTCTTCTTCTTCATTCCCCCTTCTCCCAATTTGAAATGAATTAAGTTTTTCTCCTATGAGGACATGAATTAGATCATCTACTGGCTTCATATTGAGCACATTGGCCATTTGCTTTTCCATTCTTGTGATACTTTACTAAGAAGAATGTGTTTCAACTCCTTCCAGGTAAATATAAAAGATGTAAAGTTACCATTTCTTATGGCTGAATATTACTGTTATTTTAAGTAATGAATCCTGAGGCTCAGTGAGGTTACGAAATTTGCCTCATGTCCTAGTTAATGATCATTGAAACTGGAATTTGTTCCCACTCTGTCTGACCCTGAAGCCTTTTTCTGTTGCTTCTGTTAACTCGCCCCACCTCTCAAATATGACTTGCTGTATTCATAGGATAGTGACAAAAATGTGCCAATCTTAGCACAATAGTCTCTGATTTTACCACTGTATTAACATTTCTGTTTAATTTCTTTTATAACATTGGCAATATTTTTACTGAAAGGCAGCATTGATATACTGCTCTGAACACAGCTACAAGGTTTTCTTATGCAAGTCAAACCTCTAATGCTTGCCGGATTTTCTTGTTTACCAAATAATAACATGTGTCTTTAGGTGACTGAACGTGTTAGTTGGTTTTCTGCCAATCCATCCTTATGAGAGTCTCAAATCATTATAAAAGTCACCACATACTGTGTGGTGCTAATACATTTAGATGATTTTAAACAACAAAATATGCTAAAGCATTTACTTAGGATAAGACAAAGCAGACCACATCCATATAAAAATCAAGAGCATAAGAAAATAAGACTCAGCATCCTTCTGTGATCTTTGATCTAGCAGCCTCTCCAAAGCTTCCCTCATAGTCTGCACGGTGATATTAATGAATCTCAAGGGACACCATTTGGGTAGCATTTAAGCACTATACAATTTTTCATGCCCAGCATGGAAGATGCATTATGTATGCTTTATTTTTAGGATGCTGCTTTATTGCCACAGAGCTGTCATACTGAATTAAGGTAGCCTAGTTCCAGGAATTCTCTATGTCAAGGCTGCTTAGATGACAAACTGCAGGCATCCCACAAACTTCCATTTAAATTCATTGTGGATCCCAAGTTGCTCACTGTTTACCAACGCATATTTCCTCTTATTATAAAGTAGGAGAAATATACTGTGTATTTTTCACTCTCTTTCCAAGTTCATGCCAGCAGCATGAGTTGTGGGTGATGGGGCAGTTGCTGAAGCAGAGAGATGGCAGCTTTGCGTTTCACGTAACTTCAAGCTCGCAGGAAAGCACAGAGTTATTTTGCAGGGAGTTTGAGACTAACCCCATATCCTGACAACCTGGAAACACACTGGCCTCCAAATCCTAGAAATCTTTGACGTATCTGTAAACTTTCTTAAAATATTTTATTTGAGAGTGTACAATCACGTTTTATTTTTCAAAAGTTGAATTGAAAGCATTTTGCTTTTTTTTATCAGAGAAGCCTCAAGAATGTTTCTTTATCAATGAAATTGAGCTGGTCAGCTTAATACATTCATTCATGAGCCAACACAAGTTTACCGAGCCTGGCTCTAAGCAGTGCTGTGCTCCAGCTTGCTCTTGTTTGCTCACCACATACCTTCCTAGGCAGATGGGGAACCGGGCAACCTGCTCTGCTGTGTTTCTGGAATTTGTTCCTCAATCCCACCACTTGGCTGGGATAAAAGGGACAGTGAATGGTTGCCACAGCACTGACAGCATAAAAGATGCATGTGCCTTAACTCAATGGAATCCATTCCCTTCTCTAGGATCACATTTCTCTTTTTTTCTTCGTTTAATGAATATTTATTGAGCACCTGCTATGTGCCAGTCTTTCTTTCAGTCTTTGGGGCTGCATCAGTGGACAAAACGGTCAAGAATTCCTGCCCTCGTGGAGTGGACAGCAGTGGGCATGTGGGAGTTCAGCGGTTGGGTAGAAACTTGCTATCCCTGGTTTCCGAATTCACTCAGCACCTTCCTGAGCTCAAGGCCATGACCTCTCTATTGGCACTGAATCTGCTGCTGTCTTTGAGATGGTCGAAGGACCATACAGGTGCAGTCTGACTAGACAGCCCATTCTAGCTCAGTTCAGGGGCAAATATTACAGGGTCAGCCCAATTCAGTTGTAATCAGGGTAATTCAATGGCATTTGCTATTCTGTGCAGGGCACTACACTAGGTACTAGGGAAAAGCAGTGGAGCCTTTAATTCAAATAGCTTTGTGGTGAAGGGTGTAGACTGATAGTGTAGACTCTTTCAGTTTGGAGCCTGATTCTGCCACCTGCTAACTTCTTGACCTGCAATAAGTTACCTCATTTGTTTGTGCCTTTATTTTTCATTAGCATAATAGGGGTAATGGTAATAAAAAAATAATAATAACAGGACTTAGAGTTGTCATTGAAAATTATATAAAATGGGTATAACGTAGTAATACCCTTAAATGTTACCTTTTATTGTCTAACGTTGCTCTAGCTCTCTTATGGTTCTTTAGATTTTCTTAACATGTTTAACCTAGATTGATATTGACTTGAACTAAATAATAAACTGGAGCCTAAAACGTTCATTGAAAGAAAGTCCTTGGGGTCTATAGTGCGTAATAATGATCTCCTTTATTTGTGGAGTGCTAATATTCTTTATCTCATTACATTTTACCCCAGCCCCAGGTGAGGTCAAACAAGTTTGTGAACTCATCCTCATCCTCGAGGAAGTGCTCCATACCTTATTGCTGAATATTAATTACTACAGTCACCTTCAAAGTATTCCTCTTGGCCATCTGGTGACTGGTGATATTCAGCAGTGAAGTATGTCATGCCCTTCCTAGGATGAGTTTGTGACCTTAGTTGTCTCACCTGGCACTTCAGCTTTCCTGAGGGTTCAAACTGAGGTTTGAAGAATAACACATGACCCCTAAAGGTGCACAGGCCGTGTGCAGTAGTATGTCAGAGCCTCCTTCTTCACGCTGCGCCTCCTGCCATCCCTTCACGTCCTGCGTTGGTCTCTGGCCACGGAAGCCTGGGGCTTTCCCAGTGACACATTCATCCAGATGGCACCTGGCCTTTCCCTCGCCCGGAGCCTGATTCCTAAAGTAGCCCGGGAGAGAAGGAGGAGGCAGCCGTGCGGTTGCCGTTCCCAGTTCCATCATCTCAGGGTCTCAGAATTACGGCGACATGGGAATCCCGCATAGCGCAAGCTGGACAGACTGAGGGTATGAGAACCTCGCCACAACCCTGGCTCTCCTTCGCAGGTTTTTCTCTGATCCTCAGCGCAGTGTGAGGACAGTGAAATCATAGTTGATTAGGATGTCACACCAACCAAACTTTTATTCTAGGTCCATGGATCATTCCTTATGAACCTAAGGGCTATACACTAATGTGGAGGGCATTCTGAAAAATGTGCTCATTCATTCATCAAAATTATTGAGTGCTTGTTTCAGTCAAGACAGGAGATGGCCATCCAGTGGGACTAAGAAATAGTCCCTGTTCTCCAGAGTTCTCAGCTTGGAAGGCAGGAGACAGCCGAGCAAACCCATCTTTTTACAGAAAGGGTATGATTAGAACCTCAAAGGAGATATTTTTGGGAAGTCCTGCAGGCACAGAGAGGGAGAATTTCGCTTAGAATGTATATGTAGGGGAAGGTGGGTGGGAGAAATTATAAAGACTTTTGGGAGAAGTCATGCCAGAACTGGTTCTTAAAAGTGTCCTGTGGGTGGAGTGAGAGCTGGGGTGGGTGTGGAAAGGATAGAGAGAAAAGCCATATGAAAATGCATGAAAGCAGGGTGTGCTCAGCAAAGTAACAGATCACTTCTGAAACACGAGACATTGGAGTTTGAGGGGATGAAGTGAGTTAAGCTGTGGGGAGTGGGGACTGAGTCCATTTTATGTCATGTCAGGAGCAGGGACATTATCTTGCAGATACTGAGGAATCAACGAAGGGTCTGAAGAAAGTGAGGGATGTAACTGTGTTTGCATGAAAACAAGGTCACTCTGCTCAGGAATTCATGGCTCCTTTAATTGTGCTAATAAACACTAAATCACCCAGAACTGGGTCACCCTGATGTGACCAAGACTGTGTCTGAGAAATGTGATTGACTGCAGAGCTGGGCCTGGTGACTACACCATCACCACCCTTTGAAGTCAAATTCGATTCCTGTTTTTATAAGTGGAACATTGAGATGGAAGATTCTGGGAGTTTCCATTTATATAGCGGAAGTCCAGGGCAGACCTAGAAAGCAGAAGTTCCTGCTGATTAGTCAAAAGCTTGGTATAAAGAAGGACACTTTTTTTTTCTAAAGAAGAACTAATGATTTAAGTTGTTTAGGTAGTTTGTGTTGGAGGAAGTCACAAGACATTCTGCATTCCTGCTTCCTCATCTTCCCGCTTGAGGAAACATGGGCATTATTTTTAACTCAGTTTGATTTAGAGAAAACAAATTATGAAACAAACGTTATATAAGTAAGTGAATACATTTATTTTCTTTGTTTGAAAAAATGCATTCAAAATCACCCGGAAATCTATTTCTTTTTTTCATGATCTTACCTTATTTTAATAGACAAATAATAATTGCATATCTTTATGGGGCACAATGTGATGTTTTGATATATGTGTACAATGAGGAATGATTAGATCAGGCTATTAACAGGATATTAACCTATCAGATCCTATTTTTCTGGGGAAAACATTATAAATATGCACTTTTAGTAATTTTGAAATATGCAAAATACTGATGATTATTTCTTGTCACCATTCTGTGCAGGTAGGTCACTAAAGCCTATTCCTCCCGTCAAACCGAAACTTTGTACCGTTTGATCAACTTTTCCCATCCAACACCTCCCCTAGCCTATGGCAGCCATTGTTCTCCTCTCCAGTTCTGAGTTCACCTTTTTCAGATTCCACGTATAAGTGAGATCGTGTGGTGTTTGGCTATGCCTGGCTTGTTTCACTTCTCATGATGTCCTCCATGTATATCCCTGTTGCTGCAAATGATAGGATTTCCCCCTAGTAAAGACTGAATGGTATTCCATCACGCACAGGTGTCACGTTCTCCTTATTCATCAGACGATGGATACCTAAGTTAATTCCATATCAGCTCTTGTGAATTGTGCTGCAGTGAACATGAAAATGCAGATATCTCTTTGGCATTTTAAATTCCTTTGGCGATATACCCAGAGGTGGGATTACCAGGTGGTAATGTCATTCTATTTTGAGTTTTCTGAGGAATCTTTATTTTGTTTTCCATAATGGCTTTATTGATTTAGATTCCCACCAGCAGTGCTAAAGGTTGCCTTTCTCCACACCATTAGTAACACTTCTTTTGTCTTTTTCATCACAGCCTTTCTAACAGGTGTGAGGCTGTATCTCATTGTGGTTTTTATTTGCAAAGTAGTCTATTTCTAAGACAAGTCCTTATGTCATGCTGTCTAATGCCAACCTACCTTTTAAAAATCACAACATACTTACCGAAGTTTATTTCTATTGGCTTTCAAGATTTCTTTCAATGCAGTGTTGACAGTTGCAGTGGAGCCCAACAGAATCTGTTTTCTATGAAAAAGATGCCCCTCAAGTTTTGACTAGCCCTTGTTTTCTTTAATGGGTTTGTAAGTTGCTTTTCATGAAGGGATTTGAGTTGGATTGTCACTTCCTTTTGTCTTGTTGACAAGGAACTTGGCTCGTACAATAGAAAGAACTTAGATTTCAGAACTCAGGATGTTTTTTTCTTATTTTTTCTGGGTGACAAATGCATACAGACATTCACAACTCCACCCAACATGCTTAGTGTTCATCTATAGTTCAATGAAACCAGTCTGCCAGCGTTCCAAGTGAAGGGCATTTAATAAATCTAGACAAAGGGGATTGTGTTTAGCATTCATTCCTGGTGAATTTTCATGTTCATCTTCTCAGAAGAATGTCTTCTTTGTGCTTTTGAATATAAAACAACTTGGGTGCCCATCAAAATTCAGAGGAAATATTCAGATTACAGAAAAAAGCTTTCCAGTCTCATTTTTAGGACAGCTATAAAACCTTTAATTCATATGAATTAAAACATATCCTACAAAACCTGCTTTCTCACCACTCTGACAAAATTTTATCCCTTCACTGTTAAGATTTCTCTCGAGAGAGCAGCCCTGCATCATTTTGACAGACCTGAGTGTGAAGAGATGAATGCTCCTCATCTCTGAAACACTTCAGGGTAAGTTGCTTTCACCGGTATCCTGTTTTCAGATGCTATTTTTCTGTCATCGCTTTAGATCTATCAAAGTTCATTTAATTCTCTTAAAAGCCATATTTTATAGAAAGTGGAGTTCTCCTCACGGAAGTACTTACCTCTGTGTGATTGGGAGTCCTGCTGACTAGTCTTATTATCGGCGAGGCCATAGGCAGTCAGACGTAGCAAGAACACCTGCACCTGCAAACAGCCACGGTCACCAAGACTGTGGTGACTGTGGTGAGGACTATCCCTCACCTGCCTTCCTCTCTGGGAAGCCCCTTTCCTCAGGTGCACTGATCTCTGCCAGGCAGGAAAATGTATTTGGGTGCAAGTTAACATTCAAAAGATTCTGCTGAGGAGAAATGGACGAATATGGAGGAAAGCACAGGATAGTGATTGAAAACCAGTTATTTTGATCACCTGAACACTCCCTTTGGCAGTTAGAGAATACCTTGTTAATTACTAGTTTAGAAAATATATCATCTCCCCGAAATTTGATCATCTAATGCAGAGAAATGGTAAAGTAAATATAGTGAACTCATAAACCACATTAGTGGTTTTTTTTTTTTTTTTTTTTTTTGAGACAGAGTCTCAAACTGTCCCTCTGGGTAGAGTGCTGTGGTGTCACAGCTCACAGCAACCTCAAAGTCTTGGGCTTAAGCTATTCTCTTGCCTCAGCCTCCCAAGTAGCTGGGATTATAGGCACCCGCTGCAAAGCCCAGCTACTTTTTTTGTTGTTGTTGCAGTTGTCATTGTTGCTTTAGCTGTCCTGGGCCAAGTTCAAACCCGCCAGCCTTGGTGTATGTGGCCGGTGCCCTTACCCCTGAGCTATGGGTGCCACTATAGAGGTTTGTTTTCTTTTTGATACAAAGTCTCACTTTGTCACCCTGGGTAGAGTGCTGTACCATCACAACTCACAGCAACCTTAAACTCCTGAGCTCAAGTGATCCTCTTGCTTCAGCCTTCCAAGTACCTGGGAGTTCAGGTGCCCGCCACAATGCCCGGCTATTTTTAGAGACAGGATCTCACTCTTGCTCATACTGGTTGGGAACTGGTGATTTCAGGCAATCCACCCTCCTCAGCCTCCCAGAGTGCTAGGTTACAGGTGTGAGCCAGTGCACCTGGTCTAGCTTAGAGGTTAATAGACAGCCTACAGGGCAAAAAATGTTGTACTGCCTGTTTTTATTTTGTGACCTAAACATGTTTTCTACAATTTTAAAGTGTTGGGAAAAAACCCAAAAGATCAATGATTTTACTGTGACACTTGAAAATTGTAAGAAATTCCAATTTCAGTGTCCCTGGGAAAATGTTACTGAGATGGTTCAAACCCACTGTCGGGATATCGTCTCTGGCGGCTGCCACGCCACAACAGGAGATGAGAAGCTACACGGTGGGATGGTTGCAACAGAGGCTACATGGACCTCAAAGCCTGAAATATTTACTCACTTCCCTTTATAAAGTGTCCTGACCACTGACAAGATCATCACATCCCAAGGGAAGTGTTAACATTTAAAATATTTAATTGCAAGAGAGATACCTGTGATATCATATTTAATGAAACATTTGTGACAAAGTGTATGTATAAGAAGCAGACATACACAATACGAGCTGTACATACAGAAGTAGACATTGCATAATTTTTACCTCTTTCCCCTGGTAGAAATGTAAGCTCCACAAAAGTGAAAAAGATGGACATCTATTTATACATTTAGCTTTAGGTTCTGGAATAGTGCTTGGCACATAGTAGATGCTTAATAAACAACAAAGGTCAGTTGAAGACTGATAAGTATGTGATTATGTGTGTGTCTATAAAATAGTCTTATCAGAAGCTTTCTGGGGCATATGTTTATGTTGAGCAGCAGGCTGAGAATTTTAAATGTGTGATCTCATTTAATCCTAACAAAGCTTGGGAAGGTACATTATTACTCTCATATTATAGAAGAGAAAGCAAGGTTTAGGGAGGTTACACAGCTTGTCTGGGGAGATAAAGCTAAGAAGTTCCATGGCCAGAATTCAAAAGTCTGAGCTCTAATTGTAAGATATATTCTTCTTCTTCTTTTTTTCTTTTTGGTTAATTTCTAAAAGCAATTTCTACCCCATATTTAGGTGAGAAACAAAGGATAGGAAAATACAGGAGGTAATATCAGGACCAGCTCCTAGGATATTATGTTTTTCCACATTTCATAAAATGAGTAGATTTACGTTTAATTACTTTGCAATAAGAAACAAATGTTTCTTACTGGAAAGAAACATTTGGAAAGAAAAAAAAAATCCCAGCAAGTTTCAATTGTTTATGTAGATCATTCTCTGTTCCTTGGAGGTCCTCGTGTGAATTGCTGGGGAAACTGCCTTTCCTCTGTCTCATCTGTATATTGGTTTGTGTTGTTGAAGTTCAGTATTAAATTTTAGCTCCCTTTAAATACTTCCAAGGCCTGAGCATGCAAAGTGCTATGTATGTATGTAAAATTTTGATCCAAAGACACTCATGGTTAGACCTTCTTGGTGTTTATCTTTAGAGATCTGAAATGCACATGTCTTTGAAAGTGTGTTGTGTTTTCTTTTCATCTTTGGTTACACTGCTCCAGCCATGCTCCCACCGTGTGATGGATTGCTCTTACCTGAAATTTATTTATTTTTTAAACTGACATAGGAGTTGGGAAATACACATTTAAAATGATCTTATGTATAAGAAGATAATTGGGTCCCAGTAGCCCCATGTTATTCAGTGAAGTAGAAGGAAGTAGAAAGGAGAGATAATGTTACAAGTGCAGTTCTTTAGTTTGGGTCATGTTTCTTTGTGTTTTTTTTCTTAATCATGTGTGGCATATTTCCACAATCCAAAGGACCTCTTATACACATATGCCCTGGCCTAACTTGCAAGGCTAAAGGGAGAAAGATTTTTCTTTCAAAAAAAAAACTGGAATGTGAATGATTAGAATGATTAAGTGAATGTTACTGAGGTTAGTATAATGCCAGCTTCAAGAGTTAGAGGAGAGGATGGTTTCTTGTATTAAAAACTGGAGATAAGGATTCTAAAACAAGACAAGCAAGGTGGCAAAATAAAAAAGTTTCCAGGAAACCATGAATAAAGTTATATTAATAGATTGAGAACCTCTGAGGCTATTTAAAGGGGTTTAAAAAATTTCCGTAACATGTATAAACATTCCAGTCATAATTTCAGAGGCCTCTGTGTTCAGGCCTGTTAAGAATGAGTTAAGTGGGCTTTTAGAGATCTTTGTAAGTGAAGTCATTTTTTCAAGAGCATCATTCTGATTTTTGAGTTATAAGCAAAGTTTCTCAACACCATCTCTTTGTGACTTTATTTGGCAGAAATGGGGGTTTGGGAGTAATGCTACTGGTTTTAAACTTGAAGTGTTGATTAATGTGCCCTGATCATGGGCTTCCTTGCTCATGATGACCACACTGAGACTCACCATTCTTTAAACATTTTGCCAGTGAAAGAAACTGCATTTTTAAACTATCGAGACTTAGACAAAAATAACTTGAGTCACAGATTCTTTTTTTTAAAATCACCTATGCACATGCAGCTGAAGAACTGACATTTGCTGAAGTCCACTGTGTGAGGCTGTGTGTGAATCAATGACCCATTCTCAAGAGTGCTGTTGTGCTTGCACAGTTTCGATCAGAAAAGGAAAAAATAAGAAAACTTCTTGCTTCTTTTTTCCTCCTTTGGATATTATAGTGATTGGTGTGAACCATACAATTTCACTTTTAAATTTGCGACTTCTAAAACTTCTTTCTTTTCCTGACATCATACTGTGGCCTCAGAAAATCAGACAGTTGTTATTACAAATAGAGAACAGTGACACTCAGACACTGAATAGACAATTATAAATGTCTGGATTTCCCCCCCTTTTTGTGGTGGCTGCTTTTAGATGTGGAATAAAACCACATCAGCCAGAGGGCGTTGTTATTGGTGGTTACTAGCCTATTCCTGCCACATCTCTGAAGTACTTTATTTGAAAAATACTTTTTTCACTGTCTACCAATAACTGTCTGCTATATAAGACTTCAAATAGGAAGTATTGAGGTATGAAAGTATTAAAACTTCAGAATACAAAGGGACTGTAAAATATCATCTAATCAAGCTCTCACATTTTACAGGTGAGAGAGTCAGGCGTGAAAGGGGCAGTGACCTGCCCAAGACACACACCTAGTCAAGAGCTGAAGGAGTCTTTGTTTTCTGATTCTGTAGATGGCCGCCCGTGCCCCATCATTCTCTGGGATGCATCTTTGTCTCCAGCAAGTAATGACACCCATTCTTCCGTTAAGCTCACCTGGGGAACTTATCAGCAGTTGCTGAAACAGAAGTGCTGGCAGAACGGCCGAGTACCCAAACCTGAGTGGGGCTGTACTGAAATACATCACCATGAGTGGTCCAAGATGGCACTCTTTGATTTTTTGTTACAGGTAAGTTTATCCCATCAAGTAAGTGGTTTTCCTAAGACTGACAGCTGAGTTACATGAGCTTGATCCCGAGGAATTTTCAGCTCCTGGCATTTTTATGATGTCAGAGTATATGCTGTGTGGTGCTGTGTCTGGCCAGCCTACGAGCCACACTAGAACATTTTATCCTGAACTCCTGCCCTCAAGGAATCCATCTCCTCAGCCTCCAAAAATGTTGAAGTGATAGACATGAGCCCCTGTGCCCTTCTTACGTTTTATATTCTTTGAGGAAATAACCATATATGTTCTTCAGCAGTTTAATTAGTTTTATAGAATTTACTGGTCATCTATAGTAATCAGACTCATGGAGCTATGGGGGGTAGTCTTCATTTATTTGGGAGGTGAGACACTGAGGCTTGATGAGGTTAAGTGTTTCAACTAAAAGCTGTTTCTGGGGTTGCCAGGGATCTCTTGATGGTAAGTTTGTTTTTTCACCATTCCACAATGTGTTCTGCCTTGCCCGTATAGCTTACAGCCACTAGCCACTAGCCACTATTTCTCTTATTTTCTTTTCAATAATTTATTGCAATATGTAATTATTTCTGGATTTTATAAGGTTTTTTAAAAACAATTCTTTTCTCCTTTTAATAAAGATCACACGATTCTCTTCACTCGCTCATTCTTTTTGTGTTTGTTTTTAAATAAAAGAGCTATTTATGATAGGGTTCATTACAAATATCCTAATAAATCTTACCCATACTTGTATAAGATAACTGCTATGATTATCTACAGTTTATAGGTGAGAAAAATGAGTATTAGAGAAGTTAAATTTTCTAGATGTTACCTAGCTAACAAGTTGTTTAGCAGGGATTCGAAAACAAGTTGTCTGATTTCAAAGCTGTTCTGCTCATCTTAATGACCCTTCTTAAGAGGAGTTTAGTTTCCAGCTGTGAGGAGTATAAAAATTTTGACTTCCTTAAATGTATACAATGAGAGCTGACATTCTTTGGATAGAATGTCATCTAAAACACAAGACTTCAGTACTCTCTGAGTAACTGCTTCCCTTTCTTCCTAGCTGCCATCTTAGAATTTTATTTATTTTCTTTGTTTTAAATTTCAGATTTTTATGGGGGTACATATGTTTTGGTTACAGAGTTTGATTTTGTAAAGTTGAAGGTAGAGTTATGGGTGTGTTTTTACCCAGAAAGTGTATGATATATTTGTGCAGTATACCTGTTAGGTAGGAATTTATCCATCTCCTTCCTGCCTTCCCCCACTGGAATTCCATTCATTGAGTTCTGCTTCTATATGAGCATATAGGAGTTGATCACCTACTTCCAATTCAGTATTGAGTACAGGTGGTGTTCGTTTCCCCATTTTTGTGATACTTCACTTAGGAGAATGGTCTCCAAGTCCAAGTAACAAAAGATGCTAGATCTCCATTTATTTAAATCTGAATAATATTATATCATATATGTATACCACAATTTATTGATCCGTTCATGTATTGAAGGACATTTGGGTTGTTTCCACATCTTTGCCATTGTAAATTGTAATGCTATAAACATTCGAGTACAAGTGTCCTTATGATAACTTTGAGTTAAAAAGAAAAAACAAGAAAGAATTCTCATTTACTGCCTTTCTCTTACCCTACTTTAGAAAAACTAGTTTTCTGTTGTTGTATTGTTGATTAGTGTCTTGTGGAAATTTGGGATTGCCTTAAAACATTTGCAGAACATTCTCACTTCCTTAGTTCCTTTCCTTAGTTCCTTTTTGTGTGCATGACTAGAAGGAAGAAACTGGAAAGGAATGAAAATATAGGAAGAAAACCAGTGTAGTACAGAGCCACAGTCAGGGCAGCAGGAACTCTGATGAAGGAGGAAGGATCTCTGGTCTCAGTGGAACAGAATGCCCCAGTGAGGACTGAGCTTGGGAGTGAGCTGTTTAGTTTGGCAAGGAGGCAGTCCACAGTCACCAAACACTGACTCCTTAAAGAGTGTCGAAGAATCCAGCTATGAGGCTCGGCCTGGTTGTAAGCATTGTACATGCCTTAGCTCATTATTCCATCTAATTAATGTACTGTTTCTATGAAGTAGAAACCCTTTATTCATTTTGCAGGAAGAAAACGGAGACAAAGAAAGGTTATTATCAAGAACTATGAAAAGTCTGAGATTTTATTTTACTTGGAAGCCACAAGTAAGTCTGTCATAGATTGGTAGATATTAGCAGAAAATGCGAGACTCCTGGGTCAGAGACAATGGAGTTATTACTCATGATAGAGCAGGCAGCAAGAGGTTTATACTCTCTTGCCCATTGAGTTCCATTGGGGTGATACAGAGTGGCCATGGTGAATGCTTCTGAGGAAGCCTAGGCTTAGGATACCCCCAATTTTACAAGGGGCTTCTAGAAGACCTACTTGATATTTTCCTTAGAAGAATGCATTTTCTTTCTTAACTTTGTGTTGAATTAAATGTGTTTTCCATCTTAGAGGGAGACACTCTCTGTATTGTGCAAAGCTGTTATCTATACTAATATCCTTAAAAATAAATGTAGAACAAAGCCTAATATAAGAATTGCAGAAATGGCATGAAGAATTGTCTCTCAACAACTATCTACCTTCTTCAATGTTACATAGCTAGTAAGATCACAAAAAGTAATACAAGTCTCTGGCTAACTGTGTATTCCATAGTTTTAGCCTTTTTTGTATAACAACTATGGTTAATGAAACAAGTTGGTATGATTAAATGTAATAATAATGAAATAGAGAATGCCTGAAGGTACCTAGGGTTAATAGGTGAAGGTAAGTTGTGAGGTCAGGTGTTTGTGAACTGATTAGCATAGATACTGAAGTTCCTGAGAATGATGATAGAAGGATGAGAAACTAATGACCTTGAAGTTTGAAACTGATGGACCTAAGAACTCAGTTATAATGAAGAGAGGGTAAAGCCTTAGGTTCTCAAATGGCATACAAATGTTATAATTCTAGAACTCTCAACTAAATCACTTTCTACCCTGCTGTCCTTATTATTCCCCTTTCTATTGAAGGAAGCTCCCACCGTCCTTCAAAGAAGATACGTTTATGCAATAACTATTGTTCTACAGTAGAAAATAACTACAAGAGTAACAAAATAATACAAGATGATTATCCATATAGTCTTACTTGAAATCTTCTTCTTCTTTTCTTTTTAACTACTTAGTTGAGAAACCATATAGTGTATGAAACAAAAGGTATTCCGTGTAAGAATAATGGCTGAAATAATAGAGTTATAATTGTTATGAGATCAAAAGAGGGAGAGCACTTTGCCATAAAATAGATTGTGAAGGAAGAAGAATTTGAACAGAATTGTAGGTTGCCAATGACAGAGAGGATAGATAAACGTATGAGGAAGAATAGGGGGTTGGCAATGTTACGTGGCGGGTAGGGCATCCTAAATACACCATTTTTTTTTTTTTTTGAGACAGAGCCTCAAGCTGTGATCCTGGATAGAGCGCTGTGGCATCACAGCTCACAGCAAACTCCAATTCCTAGGCTCATGCGAGTCTCCTGCCTCTGCCTCCCAAGTACCTGGGACTACAGGCGCCCGTCAAAACGCCCGGCCATTTTTTGGTTGCAGCCATCATTGTTGTTTGGTGGGCCCGGGCTGGATTTGAACCCGCCAGCTGAGGTGTATGTGACGGTGCCTTAGCCCATTGAGCCATAGGCACTGAGCCCTAAATACACCAGTTGAAGCAGAGTACAGTTGGGGGAGTACTGATGCTTCCTGACTCTAAAAGAAATGATGAACCATAGAGGAAGAGAGCTGTTTCCAGGAGATATCACTTATGTAATAAGTATGTATCCTTCTATTGTTTATTACCTTGACTGAGAAAGGAAAAATTCCAGCTGAGCCACAGTCTTCCTCTGAGCTCTTTTATCATTATTATGCACATTATCTGTGGTCTCCAGGACATATTTGGGCATGTTAAATCACCATTATGAGTTTTTGACAAAGATAAATATTCCACATCTTTTAAATAATAATTTTAATAATCTAACATACAAAGAACACTTGCTCCATGCCAGGCACTATTCTAAGCACTTTATTAAACACTAAGATATTAACTTATTTACAACTTCTACCAATTCCTTGAAGTAAGTGCTATTATTATTTCTGTTTTAGAGACGAGGAAACCAGGGCAAAGAGAAATTAAATAACTCAGCCGGGGACACACAGCTCATTTACAACAAAGACTGAAGTAAAACTCAGGAGTTCTAGCTATTAAGAGACAGACTTTTTTATTTTTTTTTTACTTCTAAGCAATGCCACCTCCTATGAGGTGATGATAGCATTATGTGAGGAAATAATAGCATTGCTATCCAATTTTCTAAGTCAAACATTTAGAAGTAATCTAGGTGCTTCTGTGTATCACTCCCATGGTGAGGCCAAATCCTGATTTCTCTTAATCGCATCTTCTTTTAGCCGTAGCTTAGTGCTCCTGTGTTCATTCAGGCTGTGTCACTTCTTAGCTGAATGACTCCCTCCAGGCCAGTCAAATTGTATGAGCCAAGATCCACTTTTGCTTGGAACTGTGAGCATCAGCCTGCCATTACCTGTGCAGGGATTGGCTCTGGGTGGGTCAGTGTTTGTGGTCTCCTCTGTTGCTCCTGGTGCCTGGACTGGGAGGTTCTTCCTCCTTCTTGGTAGTCCATAAGGCTGGGATCTCTGCGAGATTTTATTGGAACTTGCCCAAATCATATGCTAGGATTGGAGCTCCTGATTTGGGCTCTGGCTAGAACATAGATATAAAAGAAGTTAATTTGATTGTTAGAAATTCATTTTGTTAGTTGTTTACAAAAATATATTGAATTATGTATACAAAAATGACATAGAAGAGAACGGACTTACATTTTTTGTTATCCAGCATTTATTTACTTCTTATAGTGTGACAGATAAGAGGCTAGTTGTTGCAGTAATTTACAATTTCACCTTTCATGAAAATACACATTTCCCTCTTTTACCAACTGTTGGAAGTGAAAAGTGTATTAATAATTTTACTGATCTTCTGTGGGAGGTGATGGGGTCTTTTTTATATTTCTTAGTTCTTCATTTTGAGATTGAGAATATATTTTCAAATAGTTATTGATACTTATATTTCATTTTCTGAGAATTTCTGATTCAAATCATTTCCCTTTTTATTGTATTCCATAACTTTTTCTTATTGATAGATAAAAACTTTTTGTATATCAAGAAAATTAGCCTTCACCAATCCCATATGCCTCACATAATTTTTTTTTTACTTTATTATTTTTCTTTTGACTTTGGTTATAAATTTTACTCCAGAGGAACTTTATATATTTAAAGATTATATATTAATGGATTATTTTACTTCCTGTATTCAGCATCATCAAATGTTTATAGAAAAACAGTAATGGAAAAAGTTTATTGAATAGACTGGGCATGGTGGCTCACGTCTGTAATCCTAGCACTCTCAGAGGCCAAGGCAGGAGGATCCCTTGAGCTCAGAAGTTCAAGAACAGTCTAAGGAAGAGTGAGGCCCTGTCTTTACTAAAAATAGAACAATTATCTGGGTGTGGGTAGTGGACATCTGTGGTCCCAGCTACATGGTAGCCTGAGGTGGGAGGATCACTTGAACACAGGAGTTTGAGGCTGCTGTAAGCTAGGCTGATGCTACATCACTCTAACCTGGGCAACAGAGTGAGTTTTTCATCAGTGCTGTAGTAAATAATTGTCATCTGTACAATAATCTTCCTCATCAATTACACTGAAAATTTTATTTTAAAGTCAGAACATATGCCTCATTTAAATGGTGTTAAAGAATGAATTGGATGAATTTTGTGAGCAATCCTAGAAAAGTTATGCCTGAAACAATCACAAACCACTTGCTCTAAGATGCCAGAGCACGGGCAAGGGAGTACAGAATGGAGTTGTTAATTTCCTGGACACAGCATTCTTTTTGTTTCGCCCCATTAACAAATCTACATTCACAAAGGCCATGCCATTTTACAGGGTCTGCAAAATGTGAGAGAGACACAAGTTATCTTTTATTCTCGAAGCACGGGGGTATAAACCGCCTAGCCAAAAATTCTCTTCCACTAGGATGATGAAGATAAGTATTCTAGAGAATGCTTGAGTTTCCAAGATTTGGTCAAAATTTTCTCCAAAGATTATATAAAATATAAAATAATGGGAAAAAATTCAGGATGTAGAAGACTGGCATTTTCACCTAACAGAATTCTCATGTAATGATAGGAACTGAGACTCTGGAAACAGCTGCTAAATTTGAAGCCCACCTCTACAGCTAGTAACTTTTTAAACCTTGAGAAGCTGCTTAAATCTCTCTTTGCCTTTGTTTCATCATCTGTAAAACAGTAATAATAATAGTGGATAGCTAGAGAGCTATTGAGAAGATTAAATATTTAAATTTTATATATAAAAACCATTTAAAATAATGCCTGGTGTATAGTAGGCACTCACTAAGTATTATTAATTAAATAATTTATCATCCAGAAATAGGAGTAGAGGTAAATAAGAATGAAATAAACTAATTTATAATGATTTTATTTATTAAATCATAGATAATTATCAAATAATTTCATCTTTTTGTATTCTTATGGATTCATACATTTTTTTTCCTATTAAGTTTTAATTATTTTTGACTAATCTGTCTTCTTAAATATACTATAAATTTCTCAAGGGCAAGTCCCTGTCTTATTCAACTTTATAACCTTTTTGTTAGCAGTAGAATATCTGGAAATGTCATAGTTATTCAGGGCATTGCTTTTTGATCAAAGAAAACAACATAGTTATATTAAAATATTTAATCCAAATTGTCAAATTAAAAATGTTAAAAGTGAAAGAAATAAAAGTATAATTGCAATACAGATATACTTAGTTTTGTTAAAGGAGGAGAATTAGACGTTTGGACAATGAAAGAATTAGCTTAGAGCCTGTAGCTCAGTGATAAGGGTGCTGGCCACATACACTGAGGCAAGTGGATTCAAACCCTGCCTGGGCCTGCTAAACAACAATGACAACTGCAACAAAAAAAAAATAGTTGGGTGTTGTGGTGGGCACCTGTAGTCCCAGCTACTCAGGAGGCTGACAAAAGAGAATTGCTTGAGCCCAGGAGTTTGAGGGTACTGTGAGCTGGGACACCATGGCACTCTCCTAAGGGCAACATAGTAAGACTCTGTCTCAAAAAAAAAAAAAAAAAAAGTAAAAGAAAAAGAAAAGGAAAGAAAATGAAAGAATCAGCTGAATAGAAAATATTTAATATGTTACTGTTTGATCAAATCCTTCATGTACTTAACATTTGAGAAATGAGAAATGAAGGGGTGCTGAGGTAGAAGGGGACCAGTCTAGATTTGTCTGGGGGGATATTTGCTGCCACGATTATCCAGAAAAGTTACATATGTTTCTTTCCACTGAAAGAAACAAATAGACTTTGTTGAGCTTTTATCTGTTGCAGACAGAGTAAGTTTAGAGCTGATGATGAAGGGATGAATGAGACCATCTCCCTGAACGGAGAGAACTATGAATTAAGAAGTAGGAATTATGCTATCTAGTCGAAGAGACAGGTAACCATAGCAAAATACATCAGGTGCCAAAATTGAGTTAAGTTTAAAATCTCATAGAAAGAAATAAGATGCTAGTAATTCTTACTGAAGGGTAGAGAGAGTGGACAGAGAAGGTGACACGCAATCTAGAAATGGAAGAACCTGCAGAAATTGAGTATAAGAGACAGAAAGATAGTTGAAGAGGGAAGGATCCTAGCCCAGAGCTGAACGTGTGAAAAGTTCACTGATTGGAGGAAATGACACTTTCAGCAACTTCCTGTTTCCTAAAGGTTTTCTCTCAGATGCTTGTGAGTAATGAACTTATGTTCATAAATTCAATACACAGCAATACAATGAATAAGTATGTCCCCTAGAATGGCCCCTCTTAAATTAAAGAGCTCCTGTCCTAGCTCTTACCTGGCTTAAATAAAGAATTCTTATCTGAATCTAGCAAATTACATTAAAAGGTGTTCATCGTTGGCCTACTCCCCTCTCCTGTTTTTGATGTGTGATTTTTTTCCCCAGCTAACGGTGTGATAAAGGTAAATATTCTAACCAACTATCACCAAAACCAGAGGAAACGTATTTCTGTTCACCGAAAGATATTTATTTCTGCAGGAACATTCTATGCATTTGGCAAGGAAAGATTCCAGGTACGGCCACCTTGATAATTATAACATGATGGTCTCCCAAGCACCCCCTCCTTTTTTCTCTATAGCTCAAAGCAGGTTGTGCCTCCAGCTTTCCAAGGTCAGTGAGGAAAAACATTCACAGGCAGGTGCTCCGACAGGAAGAGGCACAGTGCTGCAGGGTCCCAGACATTGGAATTTCAAATAGTTTGAGGTGGTTTTTATTGGTTTGCAGAATAAGAACATGGCCAATCTAAATTACCTCTAGCCATATTAATTCCAAGCAAGCAAATGAAATAGTTTCTTACTTATTTGTTAGTGAACAATGAGAGATGTTGTAATCGAATACCATCTTGGCTTCAAGTAGCAAAGGACTGGGATTACTTTTGGAAATACTGTTCAGCATTCTGAATTGGCTGGGATCAAGGGAGCACAGTGCCAAAAGTCCAGAGGATTTAGAGAACGAAATACTTCTGCTTCTTACTGTTTGTTGAGGCATCTTCCCAAGTTCTTTTTATGGAATCAGAATGGTTTACCTGGTTATAAGGAGTCACTAACTAAAGTAAAAGATATAAGGAATGTGTAATTCTAGAAATTAAAAATGGCAAACTCCAAACTTTGCAGGTACGGACATGCTAAGCCCTGAAATGGACCCTGGTTAATAGAATCTTAATTGCATAAAAACTAATTGCATAAAAGTTTGCCCTTTGTCATAAATGAAATTCAAAAGTCTCATTCTGAAATACCTTCTACTGTGCATATTTTTAATAGTTTATCACTAGGAGAGATTATTTCAGTATTGATGATGCTACTTGAGATAATTAATAATGTTGTTTAATAAGATAATGATGTCATATTTAAAGAAGCCTCAGAAGACTTTACAAATTTTCTTGCAACACTAAAATTTTATTCATCTGAATAATGCTTGAAAATTATCCAGAAAAATTTGTACTTATCGGGCACCCACAATGTGTTTATTACTTAATAGGTTGAGGTGTGTAGAGACAGAAAAGGTGGTGTAAAGAAGTACAAATATAGATCTACTTATGACAGGAACATGGATATTTTTGTACAAAATGGATGTAAATGAATGATTAAACCTTGGCAATAAAGTATTTTTATTAAAGAAAGATTTGGGCTATTTTAATATTAATTACAAAGGCGATTTAACTTACATTTTATTTTATTTAAATTTATTACATGAAGTTTAATTTATGACACTGTATTTTTAAATAAGTGGTCACATGTGATGAGAAAGCACAAAGGGTATCATTTTGATGCATGTGTAGCTAAATGATAATTTACTTTAAATAGCAAGTGGTTACGTCATCCTCTCAAACTTGATGTCTAGAAGCGAATTTGTTACTTCATTCCCTAACAATGTGCTCTCTTGACTTACCTATTTTTGTTCGTGACATTACTATTTTAAAAATCTGCCAGGTTTGAAGTTTTTGTGTTATCTTTTAATCTTCCTTTGCTTAGTGCCTCACAGTCAAGTAGCAGCAAACGTTGACAATTCCTCAGAATTACTCCTGTCACTTTTTCCTTTTCATTCCCACTACTCGGTCCTTAGACTTTTTTTCAAGATAGGTCAAGATGCTCCAAGAGACTCCTAATTAATCGTGATACCTGTAGCCTTCCCCAACTACCAATTAATATGTAAATCATTGTTGAATTTATTTTTCCTATTTCTCTTTTAATTGTATTCCCTTTTGCAAAAATAAACAAACAAAAATCCCCACCAAAACAACCTCTAAAGACTTCTATTTGATTATAAAATATATTTTTAATTCTTTAGGACATGAAAAATTATTATGAAAATGCTAAACATGTACAAAAGTAGACAGGATATTATAATGAACCCCATGTACCTGTTACCCAACTTCTACAATTATCAACTCATGACTGGCTTTGTTTCATATCCAGCCCTACCTACTTCCCACGCCCACAATAAGTTGATGCAAACCATTGCCATCATATTTTTTTTTAAAGATTATTATTTTATTGTTTATATCTTTTATACATTGATGGGTTTTTCATTCATTGCCATCATATTATTTCATCTGTAAATATTACAGTGTATATCACTAGAAATTTAGCACAGACGTGCATTACTGTTACTACACTCAAACAGAAATTTAGTGATAATTCCAGTACATATCCAATCACAGTCAAATTTTTGTTTTACAAATGCTACTTATATGTTTTAGTTATTTATTTGAGTCAGTATTCAAATAACAGCCACAGTTGCTGATTGGAGAGTATGTCTTTTAATCTATAAGCTCTGTCATTTTTTACTCTTTTAATTTACTCATTGAAGAAACCACATCATTTGTTTTGTAGAGTTCACTCTCTTGATTTTGTTGCCTGCATTTCTGTGGAGTCTTTTTTGTCCTTCTGTTGTCTGTATTCTGTATATTTTGGTGCTGAATTTAGAGACTTGGTCCATTTAGATTTAATTTATTTTGTGAAGACTTCTTTGTAGATAGTGATACATATTTTTTTAAATAAAAATTGTATTTACTTAGCAATATTCAGAATGTCAATGAAACCGCTGCAACTTTTTTTTTTGCAATTACAGAGTGAAATTCAGTTAACTGAACAATTATTGTGTATACGCTACATCAGAGGCAACTGAAGTCGAAAAAACTACCATCCCTATGTATCACTAATTTGTGCTGTGCACCAACAAGAACCTGCTTTAAATTTCTATGCCAGTTTACAACACCAAACTGTACCAGGCAAAGTTAGTGGCTATTGAAAATACACCAGGACAGGGCTATCTAAAGACACATTTGCTCCTGTGTTAAAATATACAAAAAAGGGCCTGTGCAGTTTAAAAACACATCTTTCGCAGCCTTACATTTCAATTTTTTCTTTTAAAGGAGTTGTATACAGGGGGGTTAAATGCTTTATAGACAAGGAAAAAACCTGTGTTAGAACCAACTTATTCTTTATCATCTTCCTCATTTTCCTCCTCTTCTTCCTCTTCCTTATTTTTCTTGCTTTTTTCAGCCTTGGCGACTTGCTTTTTGTTGCATCAGGCTTACCTTCAGCTCGGTATGCAGCAATTCCCTTTTGTATTTTTCCTTCTCTTTGCAGCCTTCTTTTCATGAGGGTGCTTGTCACCCACAGCAGCGTCACCCCACGTCCCTCCCAGCTTCTCTGCAGCATCCCCAACGGTCAGGCCGGGTTGTTCTCTTTTGCCAGGAGACACGTAATGTCTGGTTAGTCCTACCTTTGCTGACATTAGCAGCTGTGGACGGTCACGTTGGTCCATCCCCTAACTAGGCATTGGCCGTCTCTGTCTGTCTTATCTCTTCCCTGATTAGTTGGAATGCTTCTTTACAGAGAAATCGCTCCCCCTCTCCTCTTTGGTTATCCAGTGGTACAGTTGGTTTATAAAGGAAACAAGTTAGCATTGCTTTTAGGGAACACCGTGACCTGAACTTCTAACTTCTTTTCCATTTTATCTGTCATCATTCCCTCATACTGTGCGTGCATGGATGTGTGCATGTGTGTGTGTGTGTGTATGTGTGTATGCGTGTGTCCATGTGCCTGTGTGTGCATGCGTATGTGTGCACATGCAAGTGTGTGTGTGTGCATGTCTGTGTGCATGTGTGCGCGAATACATGTATATGCGTGCCTGGGAGTCTCTGTGTGTGTTCCTGCATCTGTGTACATGTGTATGCCCATGTGTGTGTGTGTGTACTATCTGCTGCAGATTGAACACGTCCCCACATGCTCATCTGTGGTCTATTTATCCCGCCACATTGATTCTACTCTCCCCATCTACTATGGAGCCTGCCTGTCCCTCAAAGTTCAGGTCAAATTACTTTTCTGCAAAATCTTCAGGGACTAACTTACCCAGACTAAGCTTCCTCTATTTTCTGAACATCTAATATAATTTTTTAAAAGCTTTCAGTGTGCTAAATTCATAGAGAAACCACATAGAACAGTGTTTGTATAAAGCAGATTTGGGTTCAAATCTTAGCTTGTGTAATAATAGAGAATTCATAATCTCTCTAAAGCTTTAATTCCTTTTTTTTTTAAAGCTTTACTTTCTTTATTGTTTTAATGGGAGTGCTTTTACCTTGCTTGCATATTTATTGTGAGCATAACATGAAACAATGCAGTGTTTATCATAGGAATGTGTCAAGTACTCGAAAGACCCGCACAATCATCATGTAGGACCCCACTATTTATAAGATTGGAATTTATTATGAGTATTTATATGTGCCTATGGCTATAATTTCATGAATCCCTTAAATATAGCAGGGATCATCTAAGATTTTCTTTGAATTTTCTAAAGTGCGGAGCTGCTCATAATAGTATTTGGTGCTGTCAGAAACTGCAAGATCATGAAAGGCCAATTACTGTGGACCTGCCGTTCAGGTCACATTGGGACGGGGGCTGTCACTGTTACATAAGAGGCTGCAGAGAATATATTCCCATGTCTTTGTTAACTGCAGGACTCGGGAGGCTACAGAATTTGGGAAGTGAATTAGAATTTAATTCTCAGATTCTATTCCTTGAAGTGTCTAATACTTTCATTGAGTCATTTAAAAAAATCCAAATGCTCAAAGACTAACATAACAAATATCACATGTCTATCTTCTAGAATTATCTTGTCAATATTTTTTTGGGCATATTTGCTTTTGGTCTTTAGAGATATAAAAATAAGCTGATGTTCTCTTTGGCCATTCCTCATGTCCCCTTCCTGTAATTTCTGGACAGAAGTAATCCCTGTTACAAAATTAGTATTTATTCTTTCAGACTTTTAAAAATCATTTTACATGCATTTATATAGACCTGGATATTGATGTGTGTGTTTTTAAAACCTAATGTAAATGAAATCGACCCTCTACATTTTTTCTGCAAGTTACTACCCCTGTACTTTTTTCTGCAAGTTACTACCCCTGTATTTAGGGAGTAGCAAGGTCTAATAAGGCTGCACTGTTCTGATGCCAAACATAAGGGTATGGTGGGAGAGTCTATTCCCAAGCACATGTATCTACAATGTGGAAGCCAAGAAACTTTCCCTAGGTTGGAACCAGAATCTTAATGTAACAGATATCAGAGAGCATTCATTTATTGCTTTTGGCCATTTTAGCATTATGTAAAAAGCGTAGGTGTTTTATTTAAATAGACTGGTTTGTAACCATTTGTTCTATTTTTTGTGTTAGCATAGCTTAGTACTTTTTATTTTCTTTTACAAACAAAACCAGAAATTATATCCATCCAGAAAACTGCATAGGATTTAAATTCAACACATTTGAATTGAGAAAAGTCTATCTTCTGTGCAGAGAATTCTCAGTCAATTTGTGGGCCTTGGTCATCATTTGAGATTTTGTGACTTGCTTTTTTAATCTGACAAAATGTGATTTCCATGCCTGGGAACCATTGTCTTCTGGTTTCTCAGTGTGATTCCTTCCCAAATGTCTTCTTGGTTGATCCACACATTCCATTCCTCTTTAGCAGTTGAGGGACATAGCCCTTTTACACTTGGCAGCTGTGAGATTTCTTCCTTCCAAAGAAAGTCTGACCTAGGAACTCTATAAAATCTTCCTGTGCAGAAATTGACCTGCCAGATTCTACCTCCCTGCCTTCCACCCACGAAGATACCAGGCCTTCTCAAAACTTCTGGGAGGTTAGGAAAGCCAACAGTGGAACTATGTGGGCCTATACGTCAAAAGGCAAAAACAGTTTCACTTTTTATGGCCCTTAAGTGGAACATAGTTCTGAGGCTAAAAATTCTCTCCAAGAATATGAGAGGATCATAAAGTAAATATAAGAGCAATGACCTATGAATCCCCCTTTCTGGATCTGACATCCTTTCTCTAGAGGAGACTGGACTTTTAGAGACCACATTCTCTCACTTCACAGAATTTAAGCTGTTTATTTGATTTTTCATGAAAGCAACTTTAAAGAAAAAGAGTGATCTAGCCTTACTCACCCGTGTTCATTGTAGAGGGAGAGCTTGTCAGCTACCTGGCTGGTTCGGTTAGAATGCACTTCTCGGGGTACCGGCCTGGTCCACGGCCTGTTCAGAGTGATCTGTGTCTCAAAGCCTATCTCTTCTGTTAAGGACACACAGATTCCTCAGATTTCTGCTTCCAACTTGAAAGCCTTGACAACTCGGATCAATATAGTCTTTCCACCTAGTAAGCACCGTTCCCCTCAGAGAGTGCTGGCATTAATTGCTCTAAAGCCTCATCTGTATAAAATGTAGACTAGGAAATTTGCCCAGATAAGTCTTAGATCTTGTATCAGCCTGAAACAAAGGGAAGAATACCTGATTAAATATGTTATGTTCATAACTTCATGTTGCTAAGCGACAACACATGCAGCATTTCAGGGGGTGGGGTCAAATCTCATTTTATTGTTAATCAGAAGCACTGTGTACGCTACTTAATTATATGTCTCTTTCGCTTTATTCCACCTTAGCTGGGAATTTTTTAGGTTGTGTTGAAACTGATCAGTGTGTAGTTAGTATGCTTCAATCCTAAGTTTAGTTATACACATAGCTGGTCTGGAGACACACACATCTAATCGCATAAATCATCATTAAAAAGTCAAAGACGTTTAACACATGGCTTGAACTAACTTTTAGTATTAGCTTCTCAGCTAGCCCTGTGCCATTGAACCATAGACAGTCTGAAACCAACCTAGGCTGGTATATTTTAGGAAAACAGGAGTTCTAAAACCTTTGGGTAAGTATGCCAAGGTACAAGTATAGAAGTTTTAGAAAAATTAGCATTACAGTGTTTCCATAGGAAGACCTCAGGGGGCAGGAAGATATTTATCAGGGTGTGTGTGTGTATGTATATGTAACATTTTTACATATAGATCTACCTATATGTGTAATTATTTTGTAAAATTTTACAGTTCATTGTTGGCTAACGAAGTAGAATGAACTTTCATTCAGAGAGAATGAAAGTTTAAGTGAGAGCAGACTCAACCAGTGCAGCAGTGGGATAAGGATTCTAATAGTCTTATGCTCTTCCCAACCATAGTGATGTTGTTGTCATGGACACGTGTAATACCTTAGAGCTACATGGAGCTTCAAAAATTATTACTGTTATATGGTAAAATTGAATGAGACTGTTTGGGGGCTGTGTTTTTCTGTGAGCCTTTCAGGGAGTCCATGAGGTCAAAACTATTTTCATAATGTTATGCGATTTATTGCTTTTCTCACTGTGTTGTTATAAGCGGTGGTGGGTGAACATGAGTCACAGGCAGGCACCCAACTGTCCCACTAGTTGTTCTTCCCTGCCACTGCGGTCACAGGTGGGGAAAAACCCATTTGGAATAAATGCCAGATCCACTTAGAAATGTCTTTGATGGAGCAATAAAAACTATTAGTTTGCTTAAATCTCTGAATCTCTACCTGCACTTATACCATTTTAATATCCTGTGTGACAAAATGAGAATGTAGAAAACACATTTACTGCATCCCACAGGGAAGTGGTTGTCTGGAGGAAAACCACTTATGCAATTGTTTGAATTGTGAGCTGAACTGCCTGCTACTTTTATTGAACACCATTTCAACCTGAGAAAACAGTTGTACTTTTTTCATTTTCTTTGGAAAGTACATCAGTCTCCTTTAAAAGAAGTTATTTACCTTAACATGTAATAGGTTAGTTTTAGATGAATTGAATGTGTACCTGTTTAAAAAAAAATTATGAGCTCTCATTTTGATTCAGTCCATACGTTTCATAAATGAATACTCCTTGGGTGTCCTGAAGAATGAAGTTTGAAAACCACTGCTGTGGTTCACCTTTCTGGAATAAACTCCCCTTTGTCTAGTACTAGTAAATTCAATGGTTTTACATTTTTGTGATTCTGAGATTCTACGATTTTAAGATTCTGAGATTTTTTTACAAGATGCTGGGGGAAAACAGACCTTTCAGTGGTTGACTATCTAGATTGTTTCAGTAGGTGAGCTGAGTGCAGCCTGTATTCATTCTTCCATTCTTTTTTTCAACAAACGTTTATTAAGTACCTATACTGTACAAAGGACAAAGCTGGTCACTGTAAAGAGTGCACTCCGAGTCCTGCTTAGAAGCGTCAGCTTGCAATCTCCATGAAAGCACAACCTGTCTTTTCTACCACGAGAGGCATCATGGAAACTCAGCCAGAAACCAGTCACTTGTTTTATCTGCTGAGGCAGGTTAGCCTCTCTAAATATTTTTTTTTTCACTTGTAATATGAGGAAAAAATGATACCAGCCATTTGGGATTGTTTTGATGATTAGAAACTTGATAATGCACAGTGCTTTATGCAGTATTCTGGAACTTCTTAGCCAGGTCACACAAAAGGCTTTCTTTTTATACCTATTTACTAACCAACCCAAGGAGCATAGAAACAAATACATCCACAAGAAGAAACTCTCTGTCTGCCTCTAAAGATATTTTTGGAAAAACTTTTAACTCGTGAAAGAAAAATTTAGTTTTAATGGCCAGAAAATAACCACTTTATCAGAGTTAATTAATTTTTTAAAAGAGAACCAATTGGCTGGGCCTGGTGACTCACGCCTGTAATCCCAGCACTCTGGGAGGCCAAGGCGGGTGGATTGTCTGAGCTCACAGGTTTGAGACCAGCTTGAGCCAGAGCGAGACCTCGTCTCTAAAAATAGCAGGGCGTTGTGGCAGGCACCTGTTGTCCCAGCTACTTGGGAGGCTGAGGCAAAAGAATTGCGTAAGCCCAAGAGTTTGAGGTTGCTGTCAAGTCAACCAGTCAAGATGCCATGGCACTCTTCTGAGGACAACAAAGTGAGACTCTGTCTCAAAAAAAAGAAAGTGTGTTCAAATAGCTATTTGGATTTGTCATGTTAGGTTCTCTTAACCATAAGCAGAATTGTGTTTAAATGTAGTCACCAGTTTCTCTTTACTTAATTTTGTCATTTTTCTTTTGACAAAATCAGTATTACAGGGAAAAATAAAATTGACTGATAATCTATATAAAAAATTAACCTTAATAAAGTTAAGCAAAAGTCAAATTCTGTTTTTTTTTTTTTTTGGAGACAGAGTCTCACTTTGTCCCTCTCAGTAGAGTGCTGTGGCATCACAACTCACAGCAACCGCAAACTCTTGTGCTCAAGTGATTCTCTTGCTTCAGCCTCTTGAGTAGCTGGGAATACAGGCGCCTGCCACAATGCCTGGCTACTTTTACAGATGAAGTCTCTCTGTGGCTCAGGCTCAAACCTGAGCTCAATCCATCTGCCTTGACTGCCAGAGTGCTAGGATTACAGGTTACAAAACTGTGAGCTCAGGCAATCCAGCCACCTTGACCTCCCAGAATGCTAGGATGACAGGCATCTGGCAAAAGTCAAATTCTTAATGACAATATTCCTTCAGATGTAAATCAACACAATTTTTACCTTATTTATAATTCTATTAAATGATTTTAGCTAAAATGGTTCTTCACTTCACTGAAGGAAAGCCTTTAAAAATTTTAATATAGTAAGGTTATTTTATTCTCTAAATTTATTGCTTAATAGAAATTCATTCTAATCAGAATTTCATAAAATGCAAAAATCATTGTTTTTCTTAGTCTGACTGCGCTTTTTATATCTTTACAGGAAGGTGGGAGTGCCTAGGATGCTATTTTCATGCATCTTTGCTTGTGCAAATTATAGAACATAAATTTTCTTTCTCTAAAAATAGATCGTCACTTGCTTGGTGACTTTCTCCAGAGTCTTTCTGTGGTAGAGTGATGTCTGGCTTCTGAAATGCATTCGGAGGTGCAGAATATGGATTTTAAATATTGTATCTATAGAAATAGATTCAAATATGTCCTACCGTCGAAATATTTTTACTTACATATAAAGAGATAGTATTGCACCTTTACTTATGAGTCAGTAATGGGGGAAAAAAACTAGACCTTCCTCCCTGAATTCAGAGTTTCTTTTTTTTGAAATGTGGAATTCTAGAGTAGAGGTGGCGTGGAACAATGATGGCCGTTTGTGCAGGCGGAGGAGGGAGCCTCTGCCCATTGTTCGATGGATACATCGCTGACCATTTTGCACATTTCTTGTCGCCACATTTGCACACCCACTAATTTAACAAGTACCTGCTTTTTTCAGAGCACAGAGCAAAAATAAAATCGATCACTTTATGAGGTTGGCATTCTCATGTGATACAGGTGCAGGTGAGGGGGAAGATGGTGGGATTTTGCTTTGTACACCTCCCAAAGTAAGAGGCTTTCATTCCCAGTAGCAGAAGAACTATTGGATTTGTCTGAGGTTCCCCCTCACCCACACATGAGACTGCCCAGAGCCAACCCTGGCTCCTTTGGTAACATGGCGACCATGCACTAGTTTACACCAAGACAAATCGATGGAGAAGGATTTTCCAGTGAAAGTTATTATCTGATAAATAAATAAGCCTATATGGGTTTAAAAATTTTTTTTTTATTTCGTAGTACTATGAGGGTACATTTAGGTCACCATGTTTGCATTTGTTAGGTAGAGTCCCCAATGTAGTAGTGTCCTGCCCCAGGAGATGTGCTTTGTGGAATTTCTCTCTTGTGTGGGCATGTTTTAGTTCATCTACTGGCTTCATATTAGTATTGAGTGCCTTGGATACTTTTCTTTTTCCATTCTTGGGATACTTTACCAAGAAGAATATGTTTCAATGCCATGTAGGTTAAAACGAAAGATGTAAGACCTTAGCCTGTATGATTCTGTAGCTCTCTGTGTCTGGGGTGATGCTGATAATACTAGAAATACTGTCTTTTTGCCATTTTGAAATAATTATGATAATTGTTGAAAATGGGACTTTTTTTCTGTATGCATTTTCTAAAGCCAAGTGAGATGTCCAGTAAGGTAACATGGATTGAAGGAAATCTTCCTGGAAACTGCTAATTATAGAAAAGAATTTCCCTTTGTTATTTTGTCAGACTGTCTATTGTGTGCCTATCCAATGCCTGTTACATGCGTGGCCTTGTGGAGGGATCGGGAGGAGATATGATCTGTGGTTAGTGACGTTAAACCCATGTAAAGAAGCTAAGCCGAAGAAAGTGACAAGCACAGGCAGTCCCACTGTTTGCCCCACCCCATTTACATTTTGTTTTTTGCACTTTATTTACTGTATGACATTTAGAAAAAAATCTGTGTCTTGACATGCTACCATGATTTTGACTTTTTCCTATACAAGAAGGTGCTTTGGAGGAGCTTCATAAACAGCCAAATACAAAATAAGCACCAACTTGCAGAAGAGGTCATTCGAGAGGAATCATTTATTGATTGCCTATTATGTACCATGCACTGGGTGAATTATTGTCGTGGGTTGTCAAATTCCACCAATTACATGTTTTATTGCATCCTTAAACTTCCTTTCTGAAAGTTTAGTTTTCTTTCTAAAGGCACAGTTTTTAAGTGATAAAAAAATAGTTTGAAAAAGAGATGGTGACAATCTTAAGCCATTGACTCACTAAACTGGAAATAGACACACGTGTTTGTACACCTGTGTCTAAACACTCGTGCAGACCAACAAAGCGGTCTAGGAAATCAGAGGTGGGAAAATAGAAAGGTTTATGTTTAACTAACAGAATTGAATGAGAACAACGTTTGGGTAGCGAGAATTTTCCACTGATGTTGTGAAGAATGTCCTGATTTTACTCTCTTCACCTTCCACGTACCTTGCCTTGATTCCCTTCAGGTGTCATTCTTTTACTGTTTCCTCCTGATGCCCCTTCTCCCCTTCTTCCAGCTCTCCATAACATGAGAATGAAACGCATGCTAGTTTTTCACTTTTCCTGCAGGTGCAACACCCTTACCCTGTCCTCTTTCCCTTCACGGTGCCCGTGCTACTCCAGGGGTGTTGTGAGGACCCAGGCCATTTCCTATCATGGGGAGGTAAATACGAAATTGCAAGTGGGCGTTCAGAAACCTTGATATCAACTTGGTAGAGTAATCCTGTGTGCCTGTTCAAAATTCCATTTCTGTAGTAACGATTTATTTATTTATGAATTTTTTTAACAAAACAGCAGCCCACATCGAAAAGCCCTGGTTAAATATACTCTTTGCTTCTCTAAAAATGTCTTTGGACTTCTTACATTCAATGTTTTTGCCTGTTTTCCAGCTAACTTTGTCTAGTTCTTAAAATCCAGCTGTAATACCCTCTCTTTCATGAGTTTTTCCCTTTCATGAGTTTTTCCCTAAATTCCTGCATTTCTGATGAAACCCTTACTATTTATTGAATTCATTTAACATTCTGCACAGGTGTACTTGCTTTTGTGTATGGCCTTGCAGGCTGCCCCTGGAGCAGAATTGCACCCTGGAGTTGTGGACATGGGGTTCAAATCCCTTGTTTTGTCACTGATGTTCTGAAGGACCCCAGGGAAGTCATCTAGCCCCCTTGTGCCTCAGTTTCCCTGTTTATTAAATGGGACTGTTGGGAGCACTTATCTTTTAAGGTTACTATGAGGATTAAATGAAATAATACATGTAAAGCATGACGTGTGAAGTTCCTGGCACATACTAACTCAATATGTGACTGCTGCTAATTTTTTCATTATTAATATTAGCAACATTATATTATTTATATATATGATATATATATTACTTATACCAGACATATATAAATAAAGCATATTTGTTTGTCCTTGTTCAGGCATTGCCTGAAATTAGTTTTCTAATTACACTGTTTTGAGGAAAAAGAAGATATAAAGAAACTAACACATGGCTTGTTAGAACTGTCTTTTTTTTATTGCAGTTTTTGGCTGAGGGCCAGGTTTGAACCCACCACCTCTGGTGTATGGGGCCGGCAGCCTACTCCTTAAGCCACAGGCACTACCCTTGTTAGAACCATCTTAAAGGCACAGCTGGATTGGGTTGTGTGCATGGGGGGAGGGGATTCTGCATTTTTCTGCTGGGTCTTAGAGAGACGGTTGGCACAGCAGAAGCACCTGCTTTAGCCGTAGCATCACCTGAGACACTCATCAGATGCTTTTTTCCTATAAGCAAAACTAACACTACCAAGAGAAAATGAAAGTCAAAAAAAATTTTTTAAAGCAGGAAATATATATAAAAATATTCCACCGATGTCAAAAAAAAATTGGCTACTACACCTGGGTTTTTCTGAGTATAATTTTAGTTAGGTAAACATTGAAAAGATGTATTTTCCTAAGAGGAGAGTGATTCTATGGAAATGGGGGTTGGCAGGAATCTTCAGATGCAGAAGACTAGTTTTGCAAAAGATTTCCCTTGTTTTAAGGAATGAGAAGATGTGAATGTGGACCATCTGCACTAATGATGAAGGCTTACAAGTGCTGACCTGACTAAGTTTATCCTCCAATAGCCTTCTCTGCAGGATAATTACCTAAAAATACAGACATGGAGGTGCGAACTTCAGTGCTTAATCATGCAATCGTTAAATGAAGCGATTGTTGTAATGTGTGCTCAAAACAAGCATCGTGAAGTCATGGTATGGATTCAAAGTTCTGTAGGATATACAGGCTTTAAAAAATAGACAAACTGTCTTAAAGAGGTGAGCAGAAATATGTTTAATATATAACTAAATCAACAGCTAAACAGAATGGCCCTGAATTTAAAGGAATTGGTTATAGTTCAGTGGTCAGACCAATTTTGGTGTATTGAACGTGAATTCAAGAGGAAGGCTACAAACAAAACTCTTAGAAGAGTTGGAAAGTGTGAGTTAAGGGGTATGTAAGCGTTTGCTAGACAAGACAGTAATACAAAGACATCATTTACTCTAGTTGGAAGGAAGGAAAACAAAGTAAACCCAGGTTACTTAGATTACTCAAGACCTCACACGCTGATTTTACATCCTTAGGTACACACGCACACACACCCCCAACATGTGTTAATAAACCCACCAAGTACATGCATGGATCTGAATAAAATGAATGGTAACATTTTCTAGAAGAGAAGTTGAGCTGAGCACACACACCTGTTTTCATTAATAATGTCTGTTAGACTTCTGTGGCACAACAGTCTGTCAGGGAAGTGGTGAAATCATCGCAGACTGTTAAGTGACTCAAAATTAGATCAGAAGAAGCACTTTAAAAATACACGGTAGGAAACAACTTCATGGTGGTAAGGCAATACAAAGATGGCCTACATGGATCTTCTATACTTCTAACTTTTAATGCTTTCATGGAGTTAAAAAATAGAAAAATATTTTTCTATTTTTCTGAAAAGAGCTGTGCTCTAATGGGCTTGTTGTTTAGCATTAATATATGTGATGTGCGTGGCTTTGGTGTAGAACCAGTACAAATACATCTATGTGTCTTGTCCTTTCCCCACTGTTGTGAAATCAACCAAGAAGGAAGAGCTTAGAGGGTTTGGAGCAGCACTGAAGGAAGGGTTGGTAGATGTATCCTTAAGGATTACACTCTAAATACCTATGTCCAGGATAATAGACCTTGGTGTTGTGGTCACGATTAAACAATATTTCATTTTCCCATATGTCAATGTTCACAAAACCAGATGGAGACATACAATGATGGTGGACAAGTGGTATAGAGATTCTCTGAGAATTATTAGCTCATGTCTATAGAAAGGAAGATTATTTGAGAAATAGCTCTTAGAAAAGTTATTTTTTATGGTCTTTCTGACCTTAAATAATTGGCAATCAGAGGCAGTCTTTTTATATCACTGGATTGCTCTTCATATTCAAAGGCAGCGACAGTTCCATATAAAATGAATGACATTGCTGAGGAGAAAGGGCTCAATATATATATTTTTCTAATGGTATCTTATTTATTTTTTATTTTCATTTTGCATGTTCTTCTAACTTACAGTTATTAGCTTATAACAGCCTTGTCACCATTAGGAAACTGTCCTATGCTTGTGTCAAACACATTCACAGTGAGAAGCAGTTGTCATTTACTGTTTTGTGAAGTCAGACTATGTGACCCTGGGGTAATCCAAGGATTTTTATGGCCCCATGGGTGAGCTGCCTAGAAGTAGTCCTGATAGGGCTCTCCTGGACCAGAAGTGTGTCCTTTGAGCTATGCAAATACTTGGTTGTGCATTCCCGATGCCTGGCCCACATGACTGGCTTTACAAAAACTTCACAGAAAACTGGCTTATGCTAACTTCTTTTACAGTCCCTGGTTTCAAAGCATACTATTAGATACAAAGTTCACTTACATGCAGAAAACAGGGAGGAAGGCCATTGCCCAGTTCTTGTAGTTCGCTGTGGTGTAGCATGACAGAATTAAATGGCCACTCCTTTTCCTTTGGAAGTGGTGATGATGGGAGGCTGCTGGCCATGGGCAACATTTGCCTGGATGTCTACATCACTGACACGAGGTAGAAGATGCTGAAGAAATGCTTGCTGAATGAATGAATGAATGTCATTTCAAAGTAGGTGAATTTCAACACTGCTTTTTTGGATCTCTTTCTGAGCCACTTGCCTCAAGTAGACAGCTTCATGGGAACTGCACAAACACAAGAGAAGGAAAAGAGATGGGAATTTAGTATCAAAAGAATAAATCTGTCTGTCCATCTTCTGGGACATGTGCATATATACAATCTTTGACTAGCCTTAAAACAGTCAACATGGGGCAGTGCCTGTGGCTCAAGGAGTTGGGCCCTGGCCCCATATACCAGAGGTGGTGGGTTCAAACTCAGCCCTGGCCAAAAACTGTAAAAAAACCCCCAAAAAACAAACAAAAAACCCCCCACAAAAACACAAAAAAACAAAAAGAAAACAAACAAACAAAAAAACGGTCAACATGATGTATTGGGGGAATAATCATGACATTTTGGAGACAAACAGATCTATGCCTAAGTCCCAGCTTTGCTACTTAACCTCTCTGAGGCTCACTTTTTCTTCATTTAAAATAGATAAATTACCCTTTGGCTTGGAGGCTTGTTTTGAGATAAATCACTTCATAGAGTGTGTATGTGTGGCTCAATATGAGTAATGACAGTTTTCATTTTTCTAGTATCTCACAGTTACTTGGGTCAGGGATGGAAAGTGTACAGATATTTTCATTAATCTTTCTACCAACTGTGCAAGGTAAAGAGTATCATTCCTATTACCCAGGTAATTAAAGTGACAGTCGGTGATGTAAAGGGATCCGTACAATGTCACCCAGCTAACAAGCATGAAAACAGAGATTTGACTTAAACTGATTTCATTCCTGAGCCAAGGCTTTATTTTTACACTGATTAATAAATATGATTTCTTTCCTGGCCCCAAAGAAATAAGATGGTACAATTCTCCCTTTTCTACTTAATCTTGTTACCCTCTCTTTTATAGGGTGATAGTCCTCATTACTGTAATAAACCCCAATAGGCTCATTTTATTCACTTTACTCACTTTTTCAGAGTGTTTTGAGTTTTCATTATTGGGTCTCATGTCTTTTTAATAGATTTATTCTATGCTATTTCCTGTTAGATTATGGTAGTACAGAAGTCCAGACAGGTTTGGGGATGCAATAAACTTTTAGTGCCAATGAACTAACTCAGATTTTCCATAACCAACCCAGGGAAGAAAGAAAACAAGATATAGCCTTCTGGCTAAGTCAAAGTACAACGATGTCTCTTCTGTCATAAATCGAGCCAGAGATTCTGTTGGCCGTGTGTCTATAAGTGATGTCAGTGGGAACTTTGAATATTAAGGGTGGAGATGCCTAACTTGGATGATCTGCCTTTGGAGCTATTGGCAGAAGCTGGAAATGCTTATAATCACAGCTGAGTCAGAAGGATAGGAACTTTGGACTTATTCTGACAGTTGCCTTTAATTAAATGAGCCTGACCCTCTTAGATTCTGGCAATTTAGCTATTCAGGAAGCACTAGTCTTTAGAAATCTATCTTTCCTAACTTTTGTTTTTACTCAGCATCTTGATGGTCATTTTTTCTTCCCATTTTCAGATTTATAATCGTTTAGATACCAATTGCTGTGGATTCAGACCTCGAAAGGAAGATGCCTGTGTACAGAAAGGATTGAGGCCAAAATGCAATGACCAAGATGCTGTGGCTCTGTCACACATTGTCCAGAGAAAGCACGACCCAAGGCATTTGGTCTTTGTAAACAACAAAGCTTTCTTTGACAGAAGTGAAGACAATTTGAACTTCAAATTGTTAGAAGGCATCAAAGAGTAAGTTTTATGATGTAATAACATCTGTAGGACATCAATTTATATTTGATAGGGGGTGAGGCTCTGAGAAAACCCATACCCTGTGTCTGATTGCTTTCACCCTTGAAAGTAATTGTGAATGTGGAATCTGGGATTGGAGATCCAGAGAAGGGAAACCAATTCAAATGGAAACAAACCAGAGTGCAACCGTGGCTACTCGATCACCAGCCCATACCACTTACGAAGCACCCTCATTATGCTTCAGACTCATTGTGAACATCATGTGGGTTAGGTTGGAAGAATGCAGGGAACTCTGGAGGGGGAACTGGTAGATCAGGGCAGGTGGCTGAGGCTCCATTACTAGGCAAAGGATAGGACATGGGAGGAATCTAAAAGACATGCAATGTTGGCATGTCCAAATTCACAGTGAACTGGACTGAGTGAGTAGAAAATGAGAGCCAATCTGACGAACAGAGCACAGAATTAAAGGGCAGCTGGCTATTTAGTTCAGGAAGAAGAATTTCTGAGCATTTGGAAATATTTCTAGAAGATACAGATTATGGTGAAGAAAGGCAAGGTTCATGGAGACTATTTAAGGAAGAAGGATATTTCTACACTTAAGGTTGACCAAGAATTTAGGGGAGACCTCAAAAATTTAGGGGCATCTGACAGACTTCAGAAAGAATGCAGGGGGAACAGGGAACTAGTATAGAATTAAAGACAGAGTTCTGCATTGTGAAAGCTAAAAGAAATGGCTGCCCATAGCACACTTGATCTTGCATCTATTTGGACATAAAGGAAATTAAGATGGTTAGTAATGGCAGAAACCCAACTATGGAGTGTGAGCTGCTCAACCCTGGCTATGGAACTTGTGGTTGAATTTCAAGGTTTGCCCAGATGGAGCCATCCCCCATACACTTTCTATGTTAGTCAGAAATCAGATTGACCAAGAAACTGGGGTAAGGTGGGGACTTAAAAATAGAGGGTGCATTAGTAAAACAGCTAACCAGCTATTTAAAGCTAAATGACTGCTAGGAACCAAACAACTGAGTCTAAAATTGAGGTTAGAACCCAAATCTTCCAAATCCAAGTGCAATATTATTTTTTTCTGCAATAATTTGTGGTGTTTATGTTCTGTTATTATTACTCTTGTTAATAATATTCTGGAGCATATATATTTTATTCTTACAAAACACCATGACTTCGGTAATGTGATTTTATTTGTTAGCATATAACTTTAAGCACTATTGTTTCATGAGTCCCAATTTCATGAGGTTTTGCCACATCCTGCCCTGTTGATACCTGGTCCTTGCATACCTTTGTGGACTGAATGCAGAATAAGTAGCTGATTCTCTAAGTGTCTAAGCTAACAATATTTTATGTATAGGGACATTGTCATTCCCGAGACTTTGCTTACTGAGTAGATGTTACAGAATCTTCTTAAATCCCTCTTAAAGAGTGCCTGGAGAATATAGTGCATCCATTTCATACATTCATGCAAATATGAACACTCATTTCTTTGTTCAATGAAGATTTAACTTTCAATGCATTAGAAGGAGTAATGAGTTTGCAGTTAAATCTTCTTTGAATATATCATTCACACATTGAAAAGCAAAATGAAGACTTTGCTAATCCCAGATTTATGCATTGAATATTCCTATTAATCAATGTAATGCAGAGACAGGTAATATTTTTGCTTTTCTTTGTGAAAAGAATTAGTCACTAAGAAATCTATGGTTTTAGCTTTTATCTCATATATTCTGCCACAGCTAAATTAGTGAAAGGGTCATAGAATTTACAAATCATGGATTATTAATCCTCTATAGAGCAAAATGCTACTTAATGGTATAGCCATCGAATTATATAGTAATGTCTTCAGGGACCTGAGAGCACCTTCTAAGCATTCTTTAGTCACACACTTACTCAGACCCATTTTGCACACTCAGCTCGGTGGCCACTGGTCATTCTGCAGCAGCAAGCTGCTAGGGCACCTGGTCCCTGACATTCATGCTCGGTGTGTGCCATCCTCACCATGCTCCATTGCAATTTGGGAAAAATGCTTATAAAGCCCAAAATTTCTGGCAAAGTGTACTCTTCAAACAAGTAGATACATATTTTTGCTGTAACTTTTAAGTACAACTGATTTTTATTTGAAAGTTACTATTAAATCCCAATATATATATTTTTTTAACAGAGTTTTTTTTTTTTATATAATTTTATTGAATCATAATTCTGTACACTGGTGCAATCATAGGGCACGATTCATATACATTCAGAAATGTTTTGATCGTACTGTTACAGATAGCCTTCATGGCATTTTCTTGATCACTATATAAAGACATTGATACTCT
>CAUYON010081113.1:0-22270 GCA_963573935.1 Arctocebus calabarensis
TTTGTGATACTGCAACATCCACATTAAAGAAATTCAGTGCTCATCAGCACTGTAACATTCACAAAGAGCACAAATATTTCAAATTACAGGGAGAGGCATAAAAGTTGAGTTGCAAAAATTAAAAGATGAAAAGCAAACACAATTCTTTCAAGCGGCCGTAAGACCTGGCAATAAGGGCATTGAAGTAACTTATACAGTAGCTTATATACTTGGGGAAAAGGAAAAGGCATTCAGCGAAGTAGGAATTGTAAAAGAATACTTTGGCAAAGTTGAGGATGCTTAGACCCTGATAACATTTCAAAATACAAACAACTGCCTCTTTCAAAGAGAACCATTGACAGCATGAATTGGCCTTCCACTTAACAGAACAACTTATGCAATACTTCAAAAGGAAAACATAATATTTGATTGCTTTGGATGAAGTAACTGATACTACAGACTTGGTGCTGATTTTATACTTTATTTGCATCACAACAGAAGATTTTCTTGGCTTCGAAGAGTTACTTTGGGCACTCAGGTGAATAGAACATGGGAAATAGATATCTTCAATAATCTTCAAGATAAATGTCATGAAGTTGGACTGAATTTGGTAAATTTAGTGAGCGTATGTGTAGATGGTGCACCTTCCATGACAGGAAAACATGAAGGGTTTATTGCATAGGTTAAAAAAAAATTAACAGATCAGATGCTTTCATTATTTTTCATTGCATCTTGCTTCAGCTAAATTTCTGTGCTAGAGCTACTATTTTAAGTGACATTTTGCCACAAATTACAAGTATTATTAACTATATTCATGCAAATACAATACAGCATTGTCATTTTATAACATACTACATTTGAAGGCTGAAGTTTTCAGTTTTTGCCTTCTCATTCTCAAGTCTGTGGGTTATTGTAGGGACAGAGGTTAGCCAAAATTCTGTCATTGCAAGAAGAGATGCAAGAAGAACAGAATCGGCAATGTGAATTATGGGAAGAAGATTTCCATAGGAATGTAGTATTCCTGTGTGATATCCTGTCAAATAAACATGACATAAATATTTCTTTGCAATATTTCTAAACTTAAGTCTACTTATGGTGTGTGGAAAAATAACTAAGCATTTGGAAAAAAACCCATCTGTTTTCAAAACATTTCTTCAAAAGGAAATTTCGGATGAACGTTTTCCACAGCTGGCGAAGGTCATTGCCAGCGGTCAATGACCTAACCCTAACCCTAACCCATCAGCAGGATGATGAAGAACGGAGCTGTTACAGACCTATTCATCAGAGGCTACAGTGAAAGGTTCACTGACTTTGAGAATCAGGACATCACACTCAAATTAGCATTTCAGCCTCACCTTGTTGATATCACCAAGGTACCTAGAGAACTACAGATGGAATTGATTGAACTCTCAGTAGATGAAATTTTAAAGTCATTGCTTGAGGCTAAGAAAGATACAACTAAACATGGAAAAATGCAGTAGAATGCCCACACCTTTAGCAACATGCCCAAAAATGCTTTCTTGTTTTTTGAACACTTATTGCTGTGAATCTACATGTTCCTGCCCAACCCAAATCAAGACACTCTCAAGGTCACAAATGACTGATACTCATTTAGAGCAGTGATTTTCAACCAGTGCACCATGAGAGGATCTTAGGTATGCCACAAAATTTTTAAAGATCATTAATTATTTTCTAGCCATTGCCTGGAATGGCTGCTCCCTGGAAGGCTGTGTCACGTGGAACCTCTTAGCCTTAACATCCATTCCGGAGCTCTGGAAAAGGGAAAATGTCAAGTCCGATAGCATTATTATATATATAAAGCATTTATTTGGAACCTTCAACCCTCAAGATGCCAACATCATGCCTACAGTTTCAACACATTTATCTTAGTCCTCACTTCACTGCTGTTGGTGTTGCCTGTGGTTGAAGTAGTGGTGCCTACAGATGCCCGTTGCTGTTGGGTACCCTTCTCAGCATCACAGGCATCTGTGCTTGCTCGGGGGGATATGCTCAGAAGAGAAATGGACAGATGTGACTTTGAAGCATCTCCAGAATCAAACCTTGCCCTAAAAACCTTTGTGCTGTTAGACTAAACGTGAGCTTTGGTGTCTGAAATTTTCCGAGAAACAGTAAATAGGAGAGTTTCATAGTCTTTGCTGTTTCCCTTAAAATGGGAACAAATTAATACATAAACAGGAAAAAATGTTTTCTTTACAAGTTAATGCACTAAATAATTCAGCCTATATTTTATATGTGCAGGTTAGAAAGGAGATCAAAGAAGTAAGATGGTTGAAATTTACATAAGTAATTCATAGTTTTAGGATTTTTTTTTTTTTTGAAACAGAGCCTCAAGCTGTCACCCTGGATAGAGTGCTGTGGCATCACAGCTCACAGCAACCTCCAACTCCTGGGCTCCAGCAATTCTCCTGCCTCTGCCTCCCAAGTAGCTGGGACTACAGGTGCCCGTCACAACGCCCGGCTATTTTTGGTTGCAGCCATCATTGTTGTTTGTTGGGCCCAGGCTGGATTTGAACCTGCCAGCTCAGGTGTATGTTGCTGGCGCCTTAGCTGCTTGAGTCACAGGTGCCGAGCCAGTTTTAGGATTTTCAAAGCATGTGAAACAGGAAGAAGGAAGCTTTTGCCCTGGAAATCTCCACTGTTAAGTTACAATCACTGCCTCCTGAATTATTGAGGAGTCTTTCCTCATTATTTTTATTTTTATTATATTTTTGTTTTATCACTCGAGTTAATGTGGTATTTAGATATCACATAGCCAAAAATTGAAATGCTTATCTCTAGGTAAAAAAACATTTAGAAAGATGTATTCAGTATATCTAATATCGAAATAGAAAAATACATATATATATATATATATATTTTTTTTTTTTTTTTGTAGAGACAGAGTCTCACTTTATCACCCCTGTAGAGTGCCGTGGCATCACACAGATCACAGCAACCTCCAACCCCTGGGCTTAAGCCATTCTCTTGCCTCTGCCTCTCGAGTAGCTGGGACTACAGGTGCCCACCACAATGACTGGCTATTTTTCTGTTTTGCAGTTCTGCTGAGGCTGGGTTTGAACCCGCCACCTTCGGTGTATGGGGCTGGTGCCTTACTTGATGAGCCACAGGCGCTGCCCAGAATAAAAGATTTAATGTAAAAACTTTACATTATATTAATGAACTTTATATTAACTTTATATTAACAATTATATAATATATATAACTTTATATTAATTCAATGTTAATATAAAATTAACTTTATGTTAACATTGAAATGGAAAAGAGGCTCGGCGCCTGTGGCTCAACGGGCTAAGGCGCCAGCCACGTACACCTGAGCTGGTGGGTTCGAATCCAGCCTGGGCCCACCAAACAACAATGATGACTGCAACCAAAAAGTGGCCGGGCATTGTGGTGGGTGCCTGTAGTCCCAGCTACTTGGGAGGCAGAGGCAGGAGACTCGCTTGAGCCCTGGAATTGGAGGTTGCTGTGAGCTGTGATGCCACAGCACTCTCTCTATGGTGACAGCTTGAGGCTCTATCTCAAAAAAACTAACTAACTAACTAAATAAATAAATGAAATGGAAAAGAGATATAATTTGAAAAATAAACTTTATATTAATTAACTGATTAACATCTCTATGATGAGAAGTACTATATTAGATATAAGCCCATTGTGTTGTCAAAAAATTATTTCCTAAAGAAGTTCAAAGCACAGTAAGTATCTTTTTATTTTGCTCCTTTTTTTTTTGATCAACACAATTTAAGTGTGCTGCAGAATTTTAACTATATGTCAAGAGTGCTGTGAGGTAAAAAAAAAAGGTTGAAAACACTGATGTAAAGGATCAGCTAAAATGCAGACCTCCATGCTGCTAGCAAATACTCAAATGCTTTCCAAGAAAAATCAGACACAATAAAGTGTTAAAAGATTAGTTAACTTTAAAATTAAGGAGTTTTCATTTTTTGAAAGTCCTAACCACACAGTAGTTAGATTTTTACAAATTAAGGCACATGTTTAAGTGTACCTGACTGAAGTTTCTTGAGTGCAGCCTTATTTGATTACAGCTAAATTAATGTGGCCTTCCAACAAGCAAAGGATCTCCACTCCTGGGCTACACCAGATAGCCTCATGCGTTAGCCAAAGCTTCTCCTTGTAGGTTTGTGTAAGGATACTTCGTGTTTTCCATACAATGACAAAATCATCTAATAATACATTTCTTTTTTTTTTTTTTTAAATTAATTTATTTAGTTAGTTTTTGCAGTTTTGGGCCAGGGCCGGGTTTGAACTCGCCACCTCCGGTATATGGGGCCGGCACCCTACTCCTTGAGCCACAGGCGCCACCCTAATAATACATTTCTCAGAACTCAACACCATTATTAAGAAACACATGACTGGGCAGCAGCGCCTGTAGCTCATCAAGTAGGGCGCCGGTCCCATATACTGAAGGTGGCAGATTCAAACTTGGCCTCGGCTGAACTACGAAAGAAAAAACTAGCCAGGCGTTGTGGTGGGCACCTATAGTCCCAGCTACTCGGGAGGCTGAGGCAAGAGAATTGCCTAAGCCCAGCAGTTGGAGGTTGCTGTGAGCTGTGTGACACCACAGCACTCTACCAAAGGTGATAAAGTGAGACTCTGTCTCTACAGAAAACAAACAAACAAAAAAAACACACATGACTGTATGTCTGTGTGTTTGTATATGCGCACATACCCGTATATTGTATATTTAATATAAATGGAATCATTGTAAATGCATATACTATTTCTCAATTTGCTTTTTTACTTTATTAGTAATACGACTCTACGAGCATTTTTATATGGTGATAGATGTATATTTATGGGACTATTTCATATTGTGAGTTTACAACAATTTATTTAACATCATTGTGTGTTAGATAGATATATAGGTTACTTTAATTTTTTTTCTATCATAAACAACAGTCCAATAAACAACCCATTACATAATCTGTTTCCTGCCCATCAATAATTACTTCCTGAGAACCAATGTTTATCATTCTCTTTAACTTTGTCAACATAAGTAGAAAATGGCATTTTTTTCTTTTATATTTTTATTTTTTATTTTTTTAGAGACAAAGTCTCACTTTGTCGCCCTTGGTAAGGTGCTGTGACGTCACAGCTCACAGCAACCTGCAGCTTTTGGGCTTAGGCGAGTCTCTTGCCCCAGCCTCCCAAGTAACTGGAACTACAGGCGCCTGCCACAACGCCCGGCTATTTTTTGTTGCAGTTTGGCCGGGCTGGGGTTGAACCCCCCATCCTCGGCATATGGGGCCAGTGCCCTACTCACTGAGCCACAGGCACCGCCCTAGAAAATGGCATTTCAACATCAATTTTTATTTTCTTAAAAAAAAAAATTGTGGTGAAGTTGGACATTGGTACATGTGCATGATTGTATTATGGGTTTTCTGTTTTGTTTCATGGATTTTTTTCCCCAGCAGTTTGCAGTTTTTCCTCTTTTGTGCCTTTTTTGGGTGCATAGTCCTTTGCACTCAGTGAGATGGTGGACAGGACGTTGGCTCTCTGGACCTACTTCTCACAAGGGCATTTGGCCGTGGTGCCTGGATCTCCTTACAGACCCCAGGAGCACGTCGACTTTCTTAGATAGACAGTATCTTGAAACACTCTTGAGACCTGGCATCCCACAGGTGAGGCTGTTTCGAGAATCCCAACATACACGGGAAGTCGAGTCAGCTGCCCCTGCCAGAGAGATCCAGGCACAAGGAGGAGACGCAGGAATTGCCACCTTTCTCCTCAGCTCTCTTGTCAGCTTCTCTCTACTGCCCCCTTTAGGCAAAACCTCAAAACAGGCCATCTGTCGAGGCGTCTGGGAAATGTAGTTGGCAGGTTCCGGGGCCTCAGAAGGGTGAGATATAATACACAGGGTGCAATACTCACGGTCTGACTCACTCAGACTTGGTCTCCCTCTGCCTCTTCCATGCTCAGGACCCTCCAGCACAGGGGTTCTCAACCTTCCTAATGCCGCCACCCTTTAAAACAGTTCCTCATGTTGGTGACCCCAACCATAAAATCATTTTCATTGCTACTTCATAACTGTCATTTTGCTACTATTATGAATCGTAATGTAAATATCTGATATGCAGGATGTATTTTCATTGTTACAAAGGGGTCAGGACCCAGCCTCGGACGTCCCTTGCTGCTATACCCACTCTGCTGCAACCAGTTCACAAGAATCTCTTCAGCTGCACTGGAACCTTCTCTCTGAAACCCTCTCCCCCGAGGCCTGCAGTGCCCCATTTACTGGGGCCACTCTGACCAGCAGGGCGACCTTTCTTTCAAGTACCTTCACTCTCTTCCCTGGGTATGTTGTGCTCAACTCACCTGGAGGTTTTCCTTGAATTTGTTTTCGGTCCTTACCAGAAGAGCTGGAAAGGTGATTTTCATTGAAGGAGGATCTGGGCCAGGCGTGGTGGCTCACGCCTACAATCCTAGCACTCTGGGAAGCCAAGGCGGCCGGATCACCTGCGCGCAGGCATTGGAGCCAAGCTTGAGCCAGAGAGAGACCCCATCTCTTAAAAAAAAAAAAAAATAGCCAGGCACTGTGGCAGGGGCTTGTAGTCCCAGCTACTTGGAAGGATGAGGCAAGAGAATCACTTGAGTCCAAGAGTTGGAGGTTTCTGTAAGCTGTGACACCAGGGCACTCTACTGAGGGCGGCAAAGTAAGACTCTGTCTGGGGGGGAGGGAGGAAGGAGGGAGGAAGGAGGATCTGTTGGGTGGGGAAGTGGGCGGTTTCCCCATGGCCATCACTCTTAACCTCTCCCCTCGCCCCCAGCAGGAGCAGCTCATCAGTGCTGTGCCCTCTCTGGTGCATCCACCGCCCATCCCCACAGTCTACGGAAGGCTCTGCAGATGGCCTCGCTGAGCGAGAGCTGGAGTCTGTGGAATAGAGACCCCCGTCCCCGGAGTCTGCGGCGTGGAGACCCCCTTCCCCGGAGTCCGCGGGTGGAGACCCCCTTCCCCGGAGTCCGCGGGTGGAGACCCCCTTCCACGGAGTCCGCGGCGTGGAGACCCCCTTCCACGGAGTCTGCGGCGTGGAGACCCCCTTCCACGGAGTCTGCAGCCTGGAGACCCCCTTCCACGGAGTCTGCGGCGTGGAGACCCCCTTCCACGGAGTCTGCGGCGTGGAGACCCCCTTCCACGGAGTCTGCAGCCTGGAGACCCCCTTCCACGGAGTCTGTGGCGTGGAGACCCTCCTTCCTCTGAGTCCTCAGAGTGTAGACCCCCTTCCCCTGGAGTCTGCGTTGTGGAGACCCCTTCCCCTGAGCACGTGTACTTCCCCCAAGTCCTGAACACTTTGGGGGGGGGGGCTGTTACAGTCAACAGACGAGACTCTGGTTGGTAACTCTGCTTTTCTCTGACACCCCCACTACTAGTAGCCATGAGGATTTTGCTCCAGGTTTGCTGGGAAAATGTGAGTGAGAACCCTGCCGAGTGTCAGGGCATCACAGCATATCAGAAAGTTCCACATGACAAAGACTGAAAACTCTGTACCACAAAGAGTCCTATCCCCTCCAGGAAAAGGTGTGCTTTTTTTTTTGTAGAGACCTAGTCTCACTTCATTGCCCTCAGTAGAGTGCTATGGTGTCACAGCTCACAGCAACCTCCAACTCCTGGGCATAGGCGATTCTCTTGCCTCAGCCTCCTGATTAGCTGGGACTACAGGTGCCTGCCACAACGCCCGGCTATTTTTTGTTGCAGTTTGGCAGGGGGTGCGAGGGTTGGGGCGGCTTTGAACCCGTCACCCTCAGTATATGGGGCTGGCACCCTACTCACTGAGCCACAGGCGCTGCCCCAAAAGGTGTGCTTTAATTAAAAAAAAAACCAAAACAATCACTTTTCAGTAAAACGAATGAGGTGGAGCCAGTCTCACACAGCCACACTGGGAGGGGCGTCCATAAATCCTGGTTGAAGGAATGAATGAATGAATACAATGAAAAGGCCAATTAAGTACTGGAGAAAAAATGTTTGCAGCTTTTTGACAAAAGATTACAAATTAAAATCCTTACTAGATAAAGCTGTTTCAGGGAATAAGAGAAGAAATGAGCACCTGAAAGGTAAGTGGGGAAAGCTGTTAGCAGACGGTTCCCAAAGGCAGGACACCAGTGGCCACCAGGCATAAAGAGCAGTCAACTTCACTGAGCGTCTAAGACACGCGTGTTGAAACACCAAAGAAAAGACTTTTTTTTGCTTTTCAAATTAGGAAAGATTAAAAATACTTCTGGCAGAAGGAAAGGCTGCAAAGAACCAGTCACCCTCACTCTGCGCTTTTTTTTTTGCAGTTTGGCTGAGGCCAGGTTTGAACTCGCCACCCTCAGTATATAGGGCCAGCGCTTTACCAACTGAGCCACAGCTCCCCTCACCCATCAAGATATAATCCACAGACCACAAAAGTCACCCTTTTAAAGTATACAACTCAGTAGTTTTAGTCTACTCACAAAGCTGTGTAACCATCGTCACAATCTAATTCCAAACCATTTTTATCACTCCCCCAAGCACGCCAGCACCTTGTGGCCGTCTCTCTATTTCTTCTTTCCTCCAGTTCCTGGCAGCCGCTGATACATATTTTCCCATTCTGAACATGGTGCAGAAATAAACCGTGTGATGTGCGGCCTTTTGTGTCTGACTTCTTCCATTCAGTATAATTTTCTCCAGGTCCATCCACACTGTGGTATGGACAACACTTCATGGCTGTGTGTGGCTGAATAACATTTTAATGTATGGAAAGGCCACATCTGTTCATTAGCTGTTGGACTGCTGAGCTATTTCTACTTTTTAGTTATCTTAAATAATGTTACTAAGAACATTCATTTATTAGGTTTTTTTTTCTTAACATGGGGTCTTGCTGTGTTGGACTGATAACTCCTGGGCTCCAGTGATGCTCCCACCTCAGCCTCTTGGGTAGCTGGGATTACAGATGTGGGCCACTGTGACTGCCTCTCATGTACCAGTTTTATGAGAACATGTATATATATATATATATATATATATATATATATTTGGTTTTTTTTTTTTTTTGCACTTTTTGCCTGGGGCTGGATTTGAACCTGCCACCTCTGGCGTATGGGGCCTGCACCTTACTCCTTTGAGCCACAGGCGCTGACTGAGGGCATATGTTTTTATTCCCTTGGGGATACAGCTACACTTGGAATTACCAGTCATATCGTAATTCTATGTTAAAACTTCGTAGGAACTGTCAAACTGTTTCTTACAGTAGCTGCACCATTTTACATTTCTACCAGCAATGTGTAGTGGCTCAGATTTCTCCGTATCATTGCTGAAATGTGTTATTGCTTATTATTTTTTTTTTATTATAGCCATCCTAGTGAGTGTGAAGTGGCATCTCATTATTATTTTGATTTGTCTTTCTCTGGTGGCTAATAGTTTTGAGTAGCTTTTCACATGCTAGATAATTTGGAGAAAAATTTGGTAATACATTTCAAAAACCATTAAATGTGGTATTTTTTTTTTTGGCAATTTTTTGGCCAGGGCTGGGTTTGAACCCACCACCTCTGGCATATGGGGCCGGTGCCCTACTCCTTTGAGCCATAGGTGCTGCCCCATTAAATGTGTTTTTAATACCTGATTTCAGAAGTTTTCCAAGGAATAATTACGGGTGGCTAAGAAATTTACCCCAGGGTGTCGCCTGTGGCTCAAAGGAGTAGGTGGTGGGTTCAAACCCAGCCCCAGTCAAAAACCGCAAAAAAAAAAAAGAAAGAAAGAAAGAAAGAAATTTACCCCAAAGGAGGCTCATTATGATGTTATTTACAAGCACAGGTGGTTGGTAATGATAGAGTATTGGTCAAATAAGTGATAGTCCATCCATAAGCTGGAAAATAATAAAAAATAATTCTGTAGAAGACTAATTAATAATATAGAACCATATAGTTGAATAAAAGAGTAGACTATGAAACTTTACAATCTTAATTTTTTTTACAAAAATCTATAAACCTATCGATGCTAACAGTGGGATGGAGTCTTTAATTTGATAGCAGCTTTTTTGAGATATAATTTGCATCCCGTAAAATTCATTCATTCAAAGTACGCAATTTGGTGATTTCAGTATATTCACAGACTTGTGCATCACCAGTCAATTTTAGAAGATTTTTATTACCTCAAAAGAAGCCCTGTATCCATCAGCAGTCAGTCCCCACCCCCCGCCTGGGGCGACCACCACTCTCTCTGCCACCATGGGTTTGTCTATTCTGCACACTTTATGTAAATAAAATCATACAATATGCGGTCTTTTGTGACTGGCTTCTTTCACTTGGGATAATGTTGTCAAAATTCCATCCACTTTGTGGCAGATAATCCTTTTATGATTGAATGTTACTTTGTATGGATAGACCACATTCTATTTATGCATTCACCAGTTGGTGGACACTTGAGTTGATTTCAGTGTGGGCTGTTATGAATAATACCACTATTTATATTCTTTTCTTTTCTTTTTTTTTTTTTTTTTTTTTTTTTTGCAGTTTGGGCCGGGGCCAGGCTTGAACCCTCGACCCCTGGTATCTGGGGCCAGCGCCCTACTCCTTGAGCCACAGGCATAGCCTGATTATGGATATTCTTGTACAAGTATTGTGAGGATACATACCTGCATTACCCTTGAGTATATTCCTCGGAATTGATGGATTGTAAGGTAACTCTGTGTCATTTGAGGAACTGCCCCACCGTTTTCCTAACAGTCTGCCCATTTTACAATCCCATCAGCAGTATGTGTGTGGGGGTGGTTAGTTTTAGCTTTTTCATTTAGGTCTTTGATGCATTTTAGGTCTAGATATGATGTGAGATAGGGATCTAAATTTTTTCTTTTACATGTGTCCATTTGTTTTAGCACCATCTTTTGAAAAGATGATTCTTTCTCCACTGAATTGTCTTGGTACTCTTGTGGGAAATCAATTTATCATAAAGGTCGGGGTTTATTCCTAAACTGGCAGCTCTATTCCATTGATCTCTATGTTCAGCTTAGGCCAATACCATACTTTCATTATCATGCTTTCTTTAAAAGATGTTTTGGCTATTCTTTTTTTTTTTTTTTTTTTTTGAGACAGAGCCTCAAGCTGTCATCCTGGATAGAGTGCTGCACCATCTTTTGAAAAGACATTTCTTTCTTCACGGAATTGTCTTGGTATTCTTGTAGGAAATCAATTTATCATAAAGGTGCGGGTTTATTTCTAAACTGGCAGCTCTGTTCCATTGATCTCTAGGTTCAGCTTAGGCCAATACCACACTTTCATTATCATGCTTTCTTTTAAAAGATGTTTTGGCTATTCTTTTTTTTTTTGAGACAGAGCCTCAATCTGTCACCCTGGATAGAGTGCTGTGGCATCATAGCTCACAGTAACCTCCAATTCCTGGGCTCAAGCGAGTCTCCTGCCTCCGCCTCCCAAGTGGCTGGGACTACAGGCGCCCGCCACAATGCCCCACCATTTTTTTTGGTTGCAGCCATCATTGTTGTTTGGCGGGCCCAGGCTGGATTTGAACCCACCAGCTCAGGTGTACGTGGCTGGCGTCTTAGCCCGTTGAACCACAGGCACCGAGCCAATGTTTTGGGTATTCGAAGTCTCTTTATGTTCTATATATATTTTAGAATCAACTCATTAATTTCTGCAAAGAAGCTAGCTGGGACTTTAACAGAAATTGCATTAAATCTGCAAATCAATTTGCAGAGTATTGCCCTCTTAAAATACTGTATTTCTATCCATGAATATGGGATAGATTCAATTCATTTAGATTTTCTGTAGTTTCTTTTAACAGTGTTTTGTAGTTTTTGTTTTGTTTTGTCTTGTTTTAGGGACAGAGTCTCACTTTGCCGCTCTTGGTAGAGTGCCATGTTGTAGCTCACAGCAACCTCAAACTTGGGGTCAAGCAATTCTCATGCCTCAGCCTTCCAAGTGGCTGGGACTACAGGCACCTGCCGCAACATCCCACTATTTTTTTAGAGACGAGGTTTCGCTCTGGCTCAGGCTGGTCTCGAACCTGTGAGCTCAGGCTATCCACCCGCCTCAACCTCCCCAGCGCTGGGATTACAGAAGTGAGCCACCGTGCTCGGCCCTGTTTTGTAGTTTTTGGATTATAAGGTTTGTGCTTCTTTTGTTAATGGATACTATTTTTATTTATTTTATTTATTTATTTATTTATTTTTTGAGACAGAGCCTCAAGCTGTCACCCTGGATAGAGTGCCGTGGCATCACAGCTCACAGCAACCTCTAATTCCTGGGCTCCAGCGAGTCTCTTGCCTCCGCCTCCCAAGTAGCTGGGACTACAGGTGCCTGCCACAACGCCTGGCCATTTTTTGGTTGCAGCCACCATTGTTGTTTGGTGGGCCCAGGCTGGATTCGAACCCGCCAGCTCAGGTGTACGTGGCTGGCGCCTTAGTCCATTGAGCCACAGGCGCCGAGCTGGATAGTATTTTTATTGTGCTAAAATATATATAACATAAAATACACCATTTTAACTATTTTCAATGTACATTAAGTACATTCACATGGCTATGCAATCATCACCACCATCCATTTCGAGAATGTCCTCATTTTTCCAAAGTGAAATTCCATACTCATTAAACAGCAACTTGGCATTTCCTCTTCCCCAGCCGGTGGCAGCTACCATCCCCCTTTCTGTCTCTGTGAGTTTGATTACTCTGGGTGCCTCATAGAAGTGGAATGGCACAATATTTGTCCCTTTGCGTCCAGCTTATTTCACCAAGTGGAATGTTTTCAAGATTCATCCACATTGCAGCATATGTCAGCATTTCATTCCTTTTTAAGTCTGAATAACATTATGAACCACATGTTGTTTACCCATTTGTCTGCTGACACTTGGTTTGTTTTCACCTTTTGGTTAATGTGAATAATGCTGCTATGAACATGGGTGTACAAATATCCACTTGGGTCTCTCCTTTTAATTCTTTTAATTCACACCCAGATCATATGGTAATTCTGTGTTTGATTTTTTGAGTGATGGATAATTTTCAATTCATTTGTTTTCCTGTATTTTTATATTTATCTTATAGTCACGAAAGTATTATTTTTAAAAACTAATTATTGTTTCTTTTAACAGTGTTTTGTAGTTTTTGTTTTGTTTTGTCTTGTTTTAGGGACAGAGTCTCACTTCGCCACTCATAGCTCAGTGGGTTGGGGCAGGTTCAAACCCAGCCCAGGCTAGCTAAACAACAACAACTACAACAAATAAAAAAAATAGCTGGGCGTTGTGGCGGGCACCTGTGATCTCAGCTACTTGGGAGGCCGAGGCAAGAAAATCGTTTAAGCCCAAGAGTTTGAGGTTGCTGTGAGCTGTGATGCTATAGCACTCTACAGAGGGTGACATAGTGAGACTCTGTCTCTAAATAAATAAGTAAATAAAATAAAGGCTAATTATTTGAATGTCCTCGGCATTGCAAACAGAGATTCTGTGAACCCCTCGATACTTTCTATAATCTATGAACTAATACAGGTTTACAATGGAACTAACTTATTGTTATGACTTTGCTGGCAACTTGAAGATTATCTCACTCCTTGTGCAGAACCGTGAGTCACAACATGACTGGTGTAAGTTCCCTGGACTTTTTCTGACAACAGTAGGCTCTGCCACTCTTATTTGCTCTGAATTTCACACCCCACCTTCTGGCCATAGTGCCCTGAGTCCTGAGTGGGCAGAAGGGAAATGGATACCCATTCCTGGGTTTGGAACAGTGATACAAAGTCTATTGACCTGCTAATTAGTGACATGTTCTTCTCGCGGTCTGTGCTATTTACACTCCAACCATTTAGTCTTCCTTTTTCCAGTCAGCCCATAAAATGGGGATGAACAGAGGTCAACCGAGACTCTTTGGTGAGCAAGCCAACATGAAAACGGGAACTAGGGCCCTGGGACTTTCCTAAGAAAAACAAGGGATTTAAAGAAAGAACAATATTTAGCAGAACTCAAAACTCCCACTTCCAGATTAAGAAAGTATCTTATTGCAAATAAGTTAAAATATTTAAAAGTAGCTCTAGTTTTCAGCAAAACAAACAAACAGACCCCTCTCCCTCTTATAGTACCAAAAAAAGGTACTTAGAAGTTGAATTTAAGAAATGTGTTTAAGATCGGGAAATACCAGCTTTCATTTCAATGATAGAACTGCTATTTCTTCAGTGGCCCATTTTAACTCTTGGTTCATCCCAGCTTCTCCAAGTGCCTCATTTCCTGTTGAGTTGCTATTGTCCCTAAACCTTCAGGTTTCCTTTTAATTATGTTTCTTCCCTTAGGAAATCAATTTTCGAGCATTTGCCCTTTTGCAGTAGTGAGTCAAAGCTTGAGGCAGTTGTCAAATATTCCTCTTGTGCAGGCCAAGCCTTCCAAGGAATGACACCACAAGATTAAGACATCAACGGATGTGACAAGGCTGTCAACGTAGGGGTTGTTATGGCCACGGGCAGAGGAACAGAGCTACAGAGGAAGAAATCACTCAGGGCCAGGATGCACATTATTTCCAGAACAGTCATCAAGAACGTAAGCCCCCTATGGTCCAGCTTCAGACTCCAGGGATCAAGGCCCTTGGGAGAGCCTATAGACTGGAATCTCTAACTTGGGGTCAGTGAATATTCTAGACCATGAGTCTAACGATCAAGTCTCGAGAGCCACATCTAATCCCCTGTTTTTGTACAGCTGTCAAGCTAAGAATTTTTTTTTGTACATGTTTGAGAAGAAATTGAGAGAATATTTTGTGAGAAAATTATATAAAGTTCAGACTTCAGTATCCACAAATAAAGTTTAGAGGGAACGGCGGCACATCTATTCCCCCAATGGCTGTGGTCACTACAATGGGAGAGCTGAGTAGTGGCCTCAGAGACTGTATGTCCCCCATATTTACTGTCTGGCCCTTTGCAGAAAGTTTGCTGTCCGCTATTTTAAACACTTTTCTGCAAAACCCAACAGCAAGGTAAGAGGAGAGAGGAGCAGGTGCAGTAAGAGCTGGGGAAGTGAGCTTTGCAAGTTAGGGGCAGCGTTTGGGGATCAGCAGTGAGGTCTGGCCACTGGGCTTCCACGAGGCACTCTCTGGAGTGGGAAGGAGATGGACATGGCCAGTGAAGGTTTCCATGGGTCCTGTGTGCAGCTTTGCACCCTGTGAAGCCTTTCCTGATCACTCAGTGTGTCTCTGGGCCGCCATTTTGAGAGTAACCACTCCTATCCCAGATCCAAGTTCAACGCCCTTTGAGAAAAATGTGGCTGATAGAGAATTAGGATATTGGTTCAGGAAAGGTCTAGGAAGAGAAGCAGCAACTCTGAGTGTCACCCACATCCTCATGCTTGGTCTCACCTCCAAGTCCAGCTTCTGCACTGGCTCCTTCCTAGCCCCTGGGGCTCAGTCCTGAGTCCTGGTATAGCCCAAGGCGGGGGATATTGGCTTTGGACTTCTCAAGGGCCATCTTGTGGAAGAATGGTTCTGTGCAGACCCAGGGTCAGAGAACTGGTATCAGCTGGTGGAGTATTAACAGACTTGAATTCAACACGGGGAAGACCTTGCTCGCAATTTTTACTGAGCAGAGTTGGACCCAACTGTTGCGGGAGTCCACGAGCTAGCTGCTTTAACAGGAATGCTAGGGGCAGTTAGAAATGGGGTATATGTGGGGCTTCTGGGTGCTGGGATGACATGAATCAGAGAACTCATGGATCCAAGGGCAGGCCGTGAAGATGAAAGTCTTAAACACGGCAGCGTGGGCAGTGAAGTCAGCGCCGAGCCAGGCCCACATCACTACTCTGTCACTTCTTAGCCATTTGGTAAAGTTAACTAACATGAGCTTCAGCTTCTACATCTGTAATATGGAGATTGCGGTTATCTTTGAAATACTATGAGGGCTGATTTATAGTTACCGTCCGCAGGAGCAGCTGTGCCTGTTGGACAGTTATCACAGAAATTGTCAGTTGCTGATGGCCATGTACATGAGTTACGTCAAAACTTGGTAGGGAAGGCTCGGCACCTGTAGCTCAAGAGGTTAAATTGCCAGCCACACCGAAGCTTGCAGGTTCAAATCCAGCCCAATCTAGCCTGGGACTGCCAAACAACGATGACAACTACAACCAAAAAAAGAAAAAAAAAAGAATAGTTAGGCATTGTGGCAGGTGCTTGTATTCCCAGCTGCTTGGGAGGCTGAGGCAAGAGAATCACTTAAGCCCAAGAGTTGGAGGTTGCTGTGAGCTGTGACACCACGGTACTCTACTGAGGGCAACAGCTTAAGACTCTGTCTAAAAAAAAAAAAAAAAAAAAAAACAACTTGGTAGGAAAATTTTTCTCTCTCTTTTTCTCTTCCATCGTTTCAAAACTACTTGAGGGCAGGGAATAGAGGAAATGAAAGAATAAATAAAAGAGCCCTCTTGGATTATGGCCCAGCCTTCAGGCTGGTGACATCCACGCTCACTTCCTCAGGACTGTGGCCTCAGACTGGGTTGCTGGATTTCTCCCCGTAACTCGAGAGGGTTGGGGAAAGAGCAGACCCATCGGATGCCAGTATGTTAGAGACGGTAGCTGGCAGGGATTTGGGAATCAGAGACCATCACACTAATTTGTTTTGATATTTTTCCCAAATATTTTACAAAATCCTTAGTTAAGAAACCCATTTGCCTGGACAACAAACATCTGTGGTGTGTAATGAATGCCAGCTTCCGTCACAGTTGCCCTTTCCTGGGAGTTTCTGAAGTTCTGGACTTGCTGGCTTAACAGTTTAGCTGCCGCCAAGGGAAATCTCTATCAACCACAGCGTCCATCAGCTGCTTTCAAGACATCAGGAAACAAACTAAAAAGATAGCAGGGAGCGGTTTAACATCAGCTTAGCTTCTGCAGGGGTGCGAACGCCTTGAACCCATTTTCATCCAGATCTCCTGCTGGGCGCCAAGCGGAGACCTCAGAGCAGGGAGGTGACCACTGTGACAGAGCAGGGAGCTGACCACCATAGCACCCTGAGGGGATCCGCTGGTGAGAGACACTCAGTGGCTGTTTCAGTGCAAAGTGGTAACTGAACCGTCCGTGGAGTGCTGAGAAGTGTCTCACCCACACAGGGTCAGAGAAGGCTTCCTGGAGGAGTCGTGTCCAGCTGGGTTGCCAGAGGCAGAGCTGCTGGGTGGTCAGAGGCATGAAGGCAGAGACAGGGCGTTGCCTGTAAGAGTAGTTGAGTGATGACGTCCAGTGGGCAGTGACGCTGGAGGGACGGGGGTGCCAAGAAGGAAGGCCTTGAATGCCCCCCAGTAGAGTATGGGCTCTCTTACAAGGGAGCCATGAGGTATTCTAGGAGAAATGGGAAAGATTTGCATTTTTAAATAGATACTTCATGTGCCACAGTGTGGAGGATGAGCCAGAAGGAATAAGACTGGTGCTCGGAGGCTGCTGATTGGTGACAGCTGATTGGTGATTGTCCCATTTCTCCTAGAATACCTCATGGCTCCCTTATAAGAGAGTGCACGCTCTTCTGTGTGGCATTCAAGGCCTTCCTTCTGGGCCCCCTGTCCCTCCAGGACCACTACCGGTCTTAACAACAAGCAGGAAAACAGGCAGGCCTGAGCTGTCCTGCTCACCAAACTCAAGTGTGAGCCATTTGCATTTTGAACGTAAGGGACCCTCGTTTGAGTCTGCCTGGGGAGGAAAAACCATTTCTGCCAGGGAGTCTACTTAATCACACTCAAGGTCAGTACCCGCAGGCGTGGTAGGTAAAAGAGAGGAGGGTGTGTTTTAAACACCGGGGCTGACGGGGAGGAGGGGGCCTGTGAATGACAGGTGTATGTGGTTTTTCCTGCAGGTATCAGCTTCCTGCATCTTCTCAGCAGCATTTTTGTATTTTTTTTGTGCTGTTGTATACTTGAAAACACTAGAATGCAAAAGTATAGGATAAACAACACAACAGAAGGTCAAGCTCTGACTCTGCCTGGGAACTCTACCCACTTCTACTCAGCCTATGGTACAGAAAATCTGAGAACAGAACAGAACCCATGTTTTGATAACCACAGCGCATCCAGTCGGCATAAATCCCTTGGTGGGTGTGATACATTCAACAATGCCACCCCCCTCCAGATTCCTACATTCTTCCCTGGAGCCTGTGAGTACAATACCTTAAATGGGAAGGGGGCTTTGCAGACGCCACTTAGTCAAAGATCTTGGGATGACAGATTGTCCCGGATTATGTGGGTGGGCCCAGGGGAATCATAAAGGTCCTTATAAGAGGCAGGCGGGAGGGTCGGAGTTGATAGAAAATGCAGCAAGAAAAGCAAGAGGTTGCAGTGATTTGAGGACAGAAGAAGTCCCAGGCCTGGGACGGACAGAAGCCTGCAGAAGCTGAAAAGGCAAGTGTGACGTCTCGGTTTCCAGAAGGGACCAGCCGTCCGCTGTCTTGATGTCAGTGGAGAGAGGCTGCTTTGAGACTTCTGACCTCCAGAACCTCGGGAGAATGAACGTGTGCTGCTTCATACTGTTTTGTCCGTGGCGCTTTGTTGTAGGGGCACAGGAGACCGCCGCAGTGGGTCAGAGAGTTGTTCCAGCACAGCTCTGCTGGCCCCAAGCCTCTTGGAAAAACTTAGTTCGGAGTGATTAATGGAGCTGACATAATCATGCGCTCTTTGGAATAATTGTGCTCGGTGACGTGGCTCTGTATTTTTTACTAAAGTCAGCGAATGTTTATTGAGCAACCAGTGTCGGGCGCTGTGATGGTTAGGAGAGTAAGCCATGGGCTCTTCCTCTGGGTAGTTTCCAGTCTATGAAGGGAGAAAGGCTAAATCCCCCTGGCCCAGGAATCAGGGTGGAAAGGGCCGTCCTTGGAGGTCCAGGGTACAGCGGCGGGTCGTGAAGGGAGAGAGCCCTGGGAGAGGAAGGCCAGGCAGGGGAGGGAACTCAGCCTGGATTTGGGTGGCTGGAGTGCAGGTGAGCAGACGTGTAGTTAAGAGAGCGCTACAGACAGAATTGTGTCCCCTCAATTAGTGTGAAGCCCTAACCACCATGTGACTATATCAGAGGTGGGTAAAGGTAAATGAGAGTGGAAGGGGAGGCCCTGGTCAGGCAGGACCCTGGAGCCGCTGCGGTGGTGACAGCTGTGAGCCTGCAGCCGGCCCCTGCAGGCAGGTGTGGGCTGGGAACTAGTGAATGCCTGCTTTCTGGGGTTTCCCAGGACGGACCCGCCAGGCCCAGGCAGTGGCTCTGGGATAAAGAGACATGCTGCTCTAAACTGACCATTGTCACGTATCCTCCCCTCCAGCTGCTCGTCACTGACTGACTGACCCCTCAGAATGAGTTTTCTAGGCTTCGAGAGAATGTCACAGTCCTGGTGTGGACTATGAGAAAGGAAAGGAAACGAAGGGACACTGGAGACATCTCTGTCCCTGTCTGTGCAGAAGAAAGGCCATGTGAGCGTGGACATGACATCACGTGAGGACGGACACGGTACCACATAAGGGTGGACCCCACCATGGTAGCCAGCTACAAGCCAGGGACAGGGGCCTCGACACAAACCCGTCATGCTGGTACTTCCTGTGTGACTTAGATGCGGAGCCAAGAGGACATGTGTGTTGTTGAAACCCCCCGGCCCACCGTGTTTTGTGATAGCGGCCAAGCAGACTAATACGGACAGCAAGGGGCAGTCAGATCAGGTCAGAAGCATGACAGGGAGGAGGGACAAGGCTGGAAACATGGGCGGAGGCCAAGGGGCACCATGACCAAAAATACTTGACTGTTGGCTCGGCGCCTGTGGCTCAGCGGGCTAAGGTGCCAGCCACGTACACCTGAGCTGGCAGGTTCGAATCCAGCCCGGGCCTGCCACACAACAATGACGGCTGCAACCAAAAAACGGCCGGGCGTTGTGGCGGGCACCTGTAGTCCCAGCTACTTGGGAGACGGAGGCAGGAGACTCACTTGAGCCCAGGAGTTGGAGGTTGCTGTGAGCTGTGATGCACAGCACTCTATCCAGGGAGACAGCTTGAGGCTCTGTCTCAAAAAAAAAAAAAAAAAAACTTGACTGTGGGAACTTTGGAGACAACCCCAAGCCCCTCAAAGGCTGACCTAGTGAAGAATATGGGGATAGGTTGGGCGAGGGCATCTGGGGCCCCCATGAGGTGCTGCTTTTCCTGCGGTATATACAAAAGCCACGCTGCAAGTCTGCTGTGTGTGGAGCACACCGAAGGGGCTGTCTTGTTTTCTCCTTGCTGCCAGGGACACAGCCTGGGGCAAAGGGGGTGCAGGATGTTTGCTGGGGCTGTGGTTGGAGGAGAGGGGCCAGTGGGGAAGCCGGAGGAGGGAGGCCCTTTGTGCCTCAGCCTCTGCCACACGTATGTGCGCACACACACACACACACACACACACACACACACACTGTCCTTCGGGAGGGAGGTTCTTTTCTGCCGGCCCAGCTGCATGGACTTGGACCCTATTTCTTGACAACCGCCCCAACCCCCTGCTGCTGGCACGATTAACCCAGATGTGGTCTGGAGGGGCAGGGAGACAGAGGGAGAAGCAGGCCCAGGAGTCCCGCCTCACATTCTCTGCTTCCTAGAAAAGGCACCTCATGCCGCACAGCTGCCTGGGTTCCAACAGGAGGCGTCCGGTCCATGGCTTTGGTTTGGTGGTAAAATGCCAGGGCTGTGAGATTTTCTCAAAGCCTAGAAAACGCATTCCGAGGGTCAGTCAGTCAGTGACAGGCAGCTGGAAGGAGAACACATGACGGTGGTCAGTTTAAAGCAGCCTGTCTCTTTATCCCAGAGCCAAGGCCTGGGCTGAGCAGGCCGGGCCAGGGCAACACCAGGAAGCTGGTGTTTGCTAATTCCCAGTCCACCTGCCTGTGTGGCCGGCTGCAGGCTCACCTGCTTTGTGCACCCCGCCCAGCTCACGGAGCTCCCATTCTTTCCACACGGATCACTGCAAACGGCTGCCAAACCGTTCCTCGTGTCTAAGCTTGCGCTGCCCTGCCGCCCACGGAGCCCAAGCAGTCACATGTCCACGTGTGAACGCCCCGTGGCCGGGCTCTACGTGTGCCACAGAGGGTAGGGAACTCTTGTTCTTTCGCTCGATTCTGCTTTAAAAGTTGGTGTCTTTGGGGTCAAATCTAAGACTCTTCTCTTTTTTGCCTCACCTGTCTGTCTTCCCCCAGAAGACCTAAATCCCAGGACGGGGGTGGGGGTGGGGACACCAAGGTTATCGGGTGCCAGGCACTCCTCTCACCCGTCCTGTCCTCTGTGGCTCTGAGGGTTGGCATGCCTAGAGTTGGCAGTGGTCCCTGTGGTGAGAGGGGACCTGTGTTCCCTGCTTGTCATCGTGACCTCAAGCCTCCACAGCTACCACCCTGACAGCACTTGTCTACCCCCCTGGGGGTCCGGGGGACCCTACCTGCTTATCAGCACCAGCCTGCTCATGGCTGCCTTCCGTCAGGGGCTCAAGGAACGGAGATGCAGATACTCAGCTCTGGGATACCACAAACATTTGGGGACTCTGCCACCACACCAGGACTAGAGTGCTGTGAGGCGCTGAGACACCAGGAACACCCACGCTCTCTCTTGTCCATTCTGAACCTCTCTGGCCAAACTCCCACTCCCTTTTCTGGTGGGAAACCCAGCATGCAAACATCATGCCATCCTCCTTTCTCAGTGGGAAGGGCAAACTCCATCTAGTCCTTCAAGCTTGGCCTTTTATTTTTATTTATTATTTATTTTTATTTTTTGCAGTTTTGGGCCGGGGCTGGGTTTGAACCTGCCACCTCCCGGCATATGGGGCTGGCGCCCTACCCCTCTGGGCCACAGGCACTGCCTTATTTTATTTTTTTTTTGTAGAGACAGAGTCTCACTTTATCGCCCTCGGTAGAGTGCCATGGCGTCACACAGCTCACAGCAACCTCCAGCTCTTGGGCTTAAGCGATTCTCTTGCCTTGGCCTCCCGAGTAGCTGGGACTACAGGCGCCCGCCACAATACTCGGCTATTTTCTGTTTTTTGCAGTTTGGCTGAGGCCGGGTTTGAACCCGCCACCTTTGGTAAATGGGGCAGGCGCCCTACTCAATGAGCCCCAGGCGCCGCCCTTGGCCTTTTATTTTTTAAGTTCAGATCACAGAATGCTTTGAAAAATTCTTTTTTTTTTTTTTTTTTGTAAGACAGAATTTATTCACAGAAAAGAATACAAAAAACATTAAGGCACCTGGTAGAGGGAGAAAATTCTAGTGGGGAGAGAGAAGCTCTCTCCGTTTCTCTCCCAGTCTTTCCCCATCTCCTCCTTTAGGCCTTTAGTCTCAGGGTATATATAGGTGTATGGGTTCCTTGGCCAG